>VZRQ01002109.1:1086653-1143537 GCA_013397975.1 Machaerirhynchus nigripectus
TGCCTCGGCGGGGCGGGAGCCAAGGTAACCCCCGGCACCCGCGGCCGCACCGGGCAGGGCAGCGCGGCGGCAGCGAGCTCGACGGGGAGGGGGTGTCCCGGGAGCCCCGCCGGGAGGTGGGGAGGGACCGGGAGTCCCGGGGCGAGGGGTGCAGCAGAGCTGCGGGGAGCCCCGGGTGAGGAGTGCGCCGGTGCTCCCGGGACGAGGGATGCGCCGCGGACACCGGGAGGAGGGATGCAGCAGGGCGGCCGCGGCGGGGGCGGCTGCGGGGCCCTTCGGCCCCTTGCCCCTCGGGGTTTGGGGTGTAGGGCTGGCCGCGGACTCTCCTCGGAGTGCGAAAGGCACCGCGAGACGTGATGCTCCGGGAGTCTGACTCCGGATCAGGTCCTCCGCTTCGCTACACCCGGACCCGAAATCCGGTGAAAGCCCAGTGATAACGGATTCCCAGCAGAAACGAGAACACTTGCTCAAAGGCATCCCTGCCACGGGCACAGCCTGGCTTGGGGAGTCCAAACCAAATACCTCGTGCTGTGTTACAGTCCCCACGCTCGCTCTCTCCGCTCCTGTGCACCTCGGCTGTAGCACTGAGAGCAGATAAACTGTGCAAGTGGCAGGGACAGCTCCCAGGGCAGGGATCCGGGCAGAGCTGAGAGCAGCTGGGCACGGGGAGCTGAGAGGGGGTGAGCACGGGGGGCACCCGAGCTGCGGTGGAAAGGCAGAGGAGGAAACACAGAGCACCCCGCAACCAGGAGCAGCTGCAGAGCAGTCTCTCTGAGCTTGGGGAAGGATGAGCAGTCCTGGTCCGGCTGAAGCGACTGGGACTTTTCCTATGGACCCTGATAGAACCAAGGTTTGACACTTCTAGTAGAGATTCTCAATTCTATAAAACATGAGCCACTAGAGTATAAGAAAATAATATTCCATACATTTATGTCTTTATATACATAAAAATATATNAAAAGATGTGGGGTTGCTTTCCCTGGTGGCAAACAGCATTATAATTCTGTCTGATAAAGTAATTCCCTGCCACAACAGACAAACACACAGCAATGACTGTGGTTGAAACGAAGATGTTTTACCTCACTTTGGTACCCTAGTGAAGATAGCTGCAGTGAGAACTTAATTAAGCCAGATTTCTGGCACTGAAATACTAACATTACCAAGATCTATTGAATTGTATGGTTGTGGGGCTTTGTATTTTGTTTCTCTTTTAAGTCAGGACTGCATTGCAGAAGGCAAGCTTACCCTCATCCAGTTGCATACCTCTCTTATTAAACTACATAACTTGCTTGCTTCCCTGAATTATTGCATCCTTCCTGTGCTGTTTCTCTTCTGCCTTTGCCTGTACAGTCATGAGGAGCAAGTATTGGCTGTGTGCTGTGCCTTTGGGGGTGAAAGGCAATGGTGGGAATCTGAATGCATCAGAAAGCCCTATAATTTTTGCTTGAGGGTTTTTTTTTCTATGTTTCCTAGTCAACTTCTGTTGTTCTCTAACCCTGAAATCAAGAGTGTTTGATTTCACACCAGGCAGTAAATGAACTAAAGTATTGACCAACAGCACTGCAGAAAAGAAACTGCCTCCTTAATGAAGAAGAAGCAGCCTCCTGCCTACTTTCCCTGACTTGACTTCTTGCTGTGTCAATTATTCTTTTGATCATGTTGTTTATAGGCTCTTAACATACTGGACAATTTCTTTTGCAGAATGAAAAGCATTTTCTATTACTTATCTTCCTAAATGTGACAGGGAACTCTGTGTGTCCAAACAGACGTGTGTGTACATCTCTTGCTCCCTGTTTTTATTATTTCTTGGAGTAAGTTGCACTTGCTCTTCACTCATCAAGGACTGCACTATGCTGCGTAGGCTTCACTATTTTTATCTTTTTTGGCTACACTGATAGTGTTGCTATGCTAGTAAAGAAATCTACATCCCACTCCTAAGTTAGTGGTTCAAGTGCAGTTCAATTTATCAGTTGAAAAAAGGTATTCAACGATTTATGAGAAATTACTTGTCTTCTGGCTTAGAGTTAACAATGTAAAAACATATCAGAAACTCCCTTGGCAAGGGCAAAGTCTTCATGAGGTACAGGGAACCGAATTGTTCTTTTCATCCAGGAAGGTGGTCTCTGCCAGTAAGAGCTGAGAAAATTTGTGATGCTGTGAGGTAGCGTGGATGTTTGCAACGTTTTGTGGCAAAGTAGAGCTCTCTCTGGAATCCTTCACCGAGTACTACAGCAATTTAAAAATAGGAGTTAGATCAAATGAAAGAAAATTTGAAGATAAGGTGCATGATGTTTCCTCCTGCGTGTCTGTATCAAATGGAACAAGATGTGCAGATAAGCGGCTTGTTTATCCTGAAGGAAGAATGTAAGCCTGATGAAAGACTAACATAGTCAAAATTATGTCTCTGTATGTCCATTAAATATTATCTGTTTAATCAAATCACTGTGGAGGAGGTCTCTATGCCAGTGCCATCCTTCATCTGGTATTCTTCTGTTCACTTGCTGGCTTAAAGACAAAAATCAAGCCTTTCTTGTTCCGTTTAAGAGAAGAAACCTTAGCAATCCTAGACCCTCTGGTGAAAGTCTTAGTCCTTTACCCAGAAAGAATGATGGCAAAATTCCTGGCGGTTTCAGAGGGAGCAGGATCCTTCCCAAGATCAGTGAAAGATTTTTAAAAAAATCAACTACTAAAATATGCACCTCAATTAGCAAAGAATGTGGCCTGATTAGTAAAGTGTATGAAATTTCAGCTATTAAATTCTACAGCCCTGATCAACAAAGCACGCTGCACAGTTGGCAATGTATCCAGAATCTCAACTGCTGTACTAGTCTCCTACCAGATCAACCAAGCATGCAGCTGAATCAGTAAATTATGCAACTGGAGCAGCAAAATATGCACTTCTGATTGGGGCGGGAGGATAGGGAAGTTCTCAAATGTTTTAAATTAGCACACAATAGGTCTGTCAGTGGTCAGCATCTGCCTTGAGAAAAGTACAGGCAAAATATGTAACTTTTAGTGAGTCTTTCTGGACCATTGCTGGACTGGAAAAGTATGTCCCTCTAATGGCTCAGTGTTGGTTAACAGTCCCATTCTTTACCAGATGTACTGCACATCTGGTTCCAATCCCAGCAGCTGCCAGGTGTGGGGGTTATTTTAGTAACACTTTAATGGGATTTTTAGGTCCAGGTAGCTTTTGCTTTATTCATCACTGTAAAGCACTGGGTATGCACACCAGGCTGTGTTTCTGACTCAAGAGATGAAGCCAGTCAAGACAAATAAGGCACCTTCAAAGAGCCTGAAAGTTTTGTTGGCAACGAGCTTAATGTCTATTAATCTCTTCACTGTTTGTGAAGGTACTTTTTGCTTGAGGAGCAGAGAAATGATAGGTCTTCCTATTTTCTTTGTATCTTGATTAATTGCCATAACTGCATCCTATTGTGTTTACAATGTATCTCGGCAGATCAGATGTTTACCATGCAGAGAGTTTGGATGTTTGGCCAATTTGGAGAGCAGCTATATTCGTATATTCTGAAGCAGTAGAGCTGTTTCTCCCTAGGTTCTGTGTATGTGCTTTAAAAATCCAGTCACAGAAGCTGATTCTGAACTTCAGAAGCTGTTTTTTCCTTAAATTATTATTTTTGCTTTATACAGAAAATCTGCAGCTTGTCCTATTTTAATAAAGATGCAGTTTCAGGGTTTTGATAAACCACTTTTTTTTTTAATGTCTGGAGGTAAGCTGTGTTAAACTGCCTGGGCTCAAGGAAGGCATGAGAATTGCTTTGTTTTATTGCACTGTTCACTTTAGTACCCAGGAGCCTGAAACATTATTTGAGTCTAAAAATTAGCTGGGCTTGTTTTTTTGTTGTTTCGGTTCATTTTTTCCTTGGTTTTGGTTTGGGGTTCTTTTGTTGTTTTGTTGGGTTTTTTTAATCCACTAAATTTGGTTCATAAAGCTGGCTTGCATTGAACTTCTTATTTACCAAATTTCTGCCTCATTTCCAAGTCAGTTCAATGAATGATCCTATTTAGTTCTTTTTCCTGTTTAAAATATTTCCTACTGAGTCCAGAGCAGTGCCCTTAAAACATAATTGATTTGGGTCATTGAACCCTTATTTTTCATGCATGTTAGTTTACATCCCGCCACTGGTCTGACTGGTATTTAAATTAGAAAATTGCAGGCGGATTTCTTCTAGAGGCTAAAGTTCACATGGAGTCTCTGGCAAAATAAGATCCTGGAGTACATATCCCTGGAACTGGGCAATGATTTGTAACTTTTTTTTAATTCTCTGTCTGGCCAGAGTGTTATAAATCTGGCGCTCCCTTGTTAGCTTCACGCTAAGCAGTAATAATGTCCCAGTGTTTTAGTCCTGATAATTCTAATTACTGAAGCACTGAAGAAGCTGAAAGCTGAGAAGATGGACAAGGCTGGCCTCAAGTCCTGCACAGCACAGGGGATTCTCTCTTTGTAGAGCTGAACCATAACTCTCTCATTCACCAAGGCCAGCAATGGAAGCAGCAGCCAAGGTAAGAGAAACTAGCCAGTGGCAGCAGATTTCTGGAATGATGTGGGCAATCTTTGTGCAGAAGGAGCTAAAAGACTGCAGTGCTGGAAGAGATACCAACCATCCTTGGGGTGAAAATGCTGAAGTAATTTTTTTCTTTGCTATCTTAAGAGGTTAGAGCAAACAATCCTGTTGCACTGGTTTGAAAAGACCCAGCAAACAAACTTTTCTGTGGTAACCAGCAATTACTGTTCTTGCCTCTGCTTCTTTGTGTGACAGACCAGGAATGGTGGTAAAATACTCAGGTCTCTTTCTTCCTGCCTCCCTTTCTTCTTAAAAAAAAGAACTCATGGCATATTTTGTACCAGAGGGTGGCTACCCAGCAGTAGTGTACCTAGACCAGGTCTGGTAAAGCAACTCTTCCCATTAAACACCATTCTTAAAGTGCACTGATATCTCAGATCCATAAATGATAAATATTCAGCTTGGTGTTTAGATACTTGCTCGAGTATGGGAAGTACTAAACAGAAAAGTCATCCTCCTGTACAAATTCATGGCAGGAGAAGGGTGGAGTAGGAACAGGGCACTGTAGGGACTTGCATTAATATGTGGAACAATTTTACAGCAGTAGGGAGAAGCCTGACTGTCAGCCTTGGTTTTCAAACTCAGTGTAAGAACATTAACATTCCTCTTACAATCTCTCAGCAGCAAATGGCCCCGTGGTTCATTTTGAATATCCTTACTCATGTCATTGCCAATGGAAAGGAGGTTCCAATTTTGAGAGGAGCAAAGGCTAATTTGCCTATATTTCCTTCCTAGGATTCTTGGAGCCCTATTGGAGCTCACAGAAGTAATTTGAGACTTCAGGAGGATTTATATCAGGCCATAAGTACTGCTGGCTTGGATTAGTAATGATGTACATTGAGGACAACATCTGTATTTGGGTTTGGGTGGAGCCCTTTCCTGGTAGAAGAGCTGGTAATACTTTTACAGTACCTTTTATCAGAGGATTTCAGAGTTTCACAAATATCTAATTACAGAACCTATTAAACTGTGTGAAATCCTTGGTCCTGGGGGAGTACAGGCACTGCCATTATGCTTCAATAGAAAGCAGGGGTGGGTGGTGTTCAAAGTGGCAAAACAAAAGCAAATTTTTCACATGCAAGCCATAACCTGCTACACTATCTCCTTTTCATCCTGTGTTTTACTCCTCTCATTTCTTTGTATTAGCAGCCAGCTTTCAGCACCAAATGAGCTAAACAGAATGGGCTGCCACAAGGCTCCATTCAGAGCTACTGTCAGCTCTTAGGAAGGGACTTTTGGAAGTTCATCTCTCTATCGCTGATCTGCTTTCGTACTATTTGTGTTTCTTCATTCTGTTAAGGTGTAGCAGGACTTAGCTAGGGTCAGGTGCCAAGGATGCCAATAATGACAGCTTCCTGGGTACAGGAGCTCTGGGGTGACAAGCCCAGCCTGATCCAAATCCCAGAAGGTTGGTCACTCAGCCTTTCCAAGGACGGTGTGCCTGCTCTGTACTGTACCTAATTTGGGATTGGCAATGGGAGATCTAATCCAATTATTCTACTTAAATGCAGCTCTCTCCTGGGTGTGGATAGTAAATATTCCACTGTTTTGAGAGACTGAGTTTTTATTAAAGGGATTTTTTGACTGAAAATGTGGAGCCTTTACTGGTAGCACTGAGGCTGGAAGCCTGGGCTGCCCATGCCCCTGATTTCCTCCTGTGCTCTAGATCTGCATGGGGGGGCACTTCAGGTAAATCCGAGACCTCACTATTTGAATACAAGGGCCCCAAGGAGTTGCTCATCAAGACTAACTTTAAATGCGAGCCTAGCAGGCTGAGCACTTTGATTTGCCTCTAAAATCAACAGTAACTTATTCCAGGTTTCCTGGTTGAAACTTGAATGGGGAAGAAGAAAGGATGTCTGCAAAGCAGATTTATTTGTGAAAACAAACTGCTCACTGGTTGGGACCCTGTAACAACAAACTCAGGGCTTAGTTTTTCCTCTGTCTGCAGTATCTCTGATACTTTTTTCAGCTTTCTCCCAACCCTCCCTGCTGTGCCCTCATGGTGTCTCCTTATGTGTAAGCAATAAAGTAAAATTTACAAGCATCCTGCTCTCTGAAATCCTGGCAAAGATGGAGTCATGGAAATTTCCCTTTTCAGAGTGCACAAGAGGAGACTGATTCTGGGAGAACAAGGGGGAGAGAAGTGCTGCTGTTTGTATATCATCCAAAACTAAGGATGAGCTCTATGACTGGGGCAGACTCCTGGATGCTCCAGCTGCAGCAATGGCTCATGTGGAAGCCCAGCTAAAAAAGATTGCATGAAAGGGAGAGGGTTTTTCTTTGCTTGCCTTTTAAAGATCACTATCCATGTCTTCTGCATAAGCCCTGCCACCTGCTAGTGACATTTAGTGACACAACAACCTGGTTCCCAAAAGGCTGGGGTAACAGCTCTGCAGCAGGGTAATGATGACACAGAATATTTGCAGGTTTTGGCTTTCACATATGGAATGTTTTCTTCTCCATATGTTTGTACAATAGGCTTCCAGCATGTGAAACATCTGATGTGTCTGAATGAAACAATAGGGTCACGTAGCTGGAAATCCAAGCACAAACAGCTCCTCTTTTGCCAGGCCACTTTACACATATATATGTCTGTTTTGTTTGCTTTTAAAGATCCACGTTTATTTCCCAGGAAGTGGCCAGCAAAATTTGCATGGGATTGCCTTTCAATTTTCCTTTCTCCTGTTTCTGGTCCTTTCAAAATGAAACAAAGCAGTTTTTGGGCTCTTAAACTGCGTATGGATTTCATTATTTAAATCTCCCCTATGTATTTGAGAGGTGATATATATGAAGTTAATTTGGGAACATTAGATTTAGAGGTTCCTATGGACATACATAACTTGTTCAATGGACTTTTATACTGAACTCTACAAGTAAGCTTTTACTGCAGGGCTATAGTTTTGTTTTGTTATATATTCCGTCTGGTTACCAAGCAGTAGAAAACAATCTGACCGTGTTTTCTACTCTTTAATTTGAGCTGCTCTAAACTGCTCAGTTTATCCAAAATGAAAACCAGATTGATCTTCTGGAAATCACCCCATAACCCCTGTCAGTTCCCACCAACCCTATCGTTTACTGTTAATTTTTCTGTGGTGTGTTGCGTACACTTTGTTAATGAGAACTTGCTCTAGTAGAGAATAGACCTATGTGACCTATTAAAGCCCTGAAGCAAATGGCCATGGCATCTTGAACTCTTCATTACACTGCCTTACTTTTATTTACCATGGTCCCATCATATTCATGATTATTTGCCTGAGGAGACACTCTAAATGATGCCTTTGTTTCTCTTTCTAAGGGTTTACATTTTTTTGTATGTTCGAATGAGGGTGTTTTCTGAAAAAGGAACCCAACAAACTAGAACACGGATAGCAGCTTTGTATAGCTGAAGGATCTTATTTGATATGGTTCATTGCATCTTTGTTGGAGAATCTCTGTTTGTCTGCTGAGTGCCC
Organism: Machaerirhynchus nigripectus; assembly: GCA_013397975.1. Lineage (NCBI taxonomy): Eukaryota > Metazoa > Chordata > Aves > Passeriformes > Dicruridae > Machaerirhynchus > Machaerirhynchus nigripectus. Next base: position 1,094,695 of record VZRQ01002109.1, read on the forward strand.
AGTCACAAGAGTTACCTTTTCTTTCCCCCCTTGCAAGGATTAGTTGGAGAAGTCCATAAGAAAAGGCTGGGAACTCCAGAACTCCCTGGTGGATGTTATGTTAGATATGTTGTGTGCTTCCTTGGCCATAAAAGCTGATGTTGTGATGAAAGGGGAAAGCCAATGTTCAGTCTGCTCTCACAGTGACATGGCTCACATTTGTCGCATGAGCATAGCACAATAAATTTATGAGACACTTAGGAGAGGTTTCTGCTTGAAATAGTTCTGCTTTATGGGTGTAATGGTTATAGACCCCAAGGGAACACTACCCAGTCAAGTAGGTCTTTCCAAGCACTGGATTTACATATTTTAAATAGATTTTTCAAATCATTTGATAGAAAAACAATCTGGCTTTTGTCCCTTTCAGACTGAAATGAGAAGAAGGAAATTAGTATTGTAATGTGGGGCTGCAGTCAAGATAGAGAAGAGTTCAGAATAAGACCTGGCACTTAGTTTCTAGTAAGAGCACCTGGATGTAAATGAAATTAAAGAAAAAATGTCCTGTGCCTTGGCCTAGGTCTCTTCCAGAGCATTTCTATCTGTATTTCATACTCTACCAACATTTTATCTGCTTCATAAGCGTGTCTGCACCTTGACATGCAACAACTACTGAATAATCAGTGAATGCCAGGGTTACTCCTATGGTGATAACTTCAGTCTGGGAATCTGACAGGTAGCAAATGTACCCACGAGCTGCCAAGCCCAGAGAAAAACTATTCATCATAAGCATTTCTAGCTCTAAAAATAAAAATCATAACTGTAACTTGTAAGAGATCTCATAGGTGAATCCAACTCCATCTTAATTAAAGAATTGAAAGGGGAGAACTAAAACTTCTGCCCATTTGTGATGTGGTGGAAAAGAACAATAATTCTTTTCAGTGTTCTGAGACTTCACCCCTGAGCCCTTAGGTAGCTGAGTTAGCAAAAGGCCACCTTTGCTGAGAGGGGGACATATTCTTCCAGAGGGCTGTTGAGACCATCTCTAACTCTTGCTCTGAATTTCCCTCTGCAGGAGACAACTCTGGCTTCTGCCTGCAGAGGGAAAGGATCCAGATTAGCCAGCAAAGCCTTGCACCCAGAGCTGGGTGTTCTTCATCTTATGTAGGAATCTTGCATCAGGTATTGAAAAGTGCCTGTGGCTGCTGCAGAAAAATCTGTCCACTGCTCAAAACTACAGCGTAGGTTGGCATCTCTGGCCTAATAAGGATGAACTGGTTTTCCTTCTCACCAGAACCTCCCAAAAGCAGCAGAGCATTCGGCTGCCTTTCCTCCGCGTGCTCCGAAGGCAAGCACGAAATGTCAATGTATGCTCAGACTGCATATACTGCTGATCATGCTATGGAAAGCTGGGCTGTTCCATGGGTGATTGTTTGGAAAACAGCCCCTGCTTGTGTCCCTGGGAACAAGCATTTTTTTGTTGTTTGGGAACAAGCATCTCTGGAGTTAAATGAGGAGGGCTGTTGTTCTCCACGGAGGCTGGAGTGCGTCGTCGCTGTGCCTGGTGGTTGTCGGCGTGCCCGTGTTTGTTTTTCTGTGATTTTCCTTTTCCCCACCTCCTGTTCTGAGTGAGGATCAAGGAGGAGGGATGGTGACCTCATGGTGCAGTTATGCAATCTGCCGGAGCCAGGTATCAAAACACACTGCAGCTGTGGAACTGGGACCTCGCTGTGGCTGGGGGCCCTGGCCTCCTGGCTCTAATGAGATCACTGACCTTCTCCTGCCACTTCTTCTGCAGCTGCTTTGATTCCCAGGGATTTGTTGTGGCCATGCCTGCCTAACGGTTTGGCAAGCTGCCGCAGGGAATGCTGCATCTACAGGCAGGCTCTAGGAGCTGGCCCTGGAGACCTAGAGCAGGTGAGGGTACCCTGAGCCCTGCCAGCCTCTTTCCATCCCAACAGAGCTTATTTGCCTCCATCCAAGGGTATGCAAACATTACCACCCTCGCTGATTATTCTTTTTTTCATAGGAAGTGAGGAGCAGGTTGCCTGTTCTCCAGTGAAATAAAGCAGTGCCTTCCCAGCAATCTTGTTGTGATGCTTGAGCTGCAGCAGAGTCACATATGGGAAGAATAAGAGAGAATAGCATGTCTGCAGTCTGAGGCTTATTTGGGCCTCCAAGTCCTCAAGTCTCATTCAGACTTTGCATTCTTTGCCCTAATTGCTGAACTGCATTCCTGCTTCCCTCCCCTACTCCTCTAGCAGTAATTTTAAATTCCTTGTCTCCTGCAGTAACAGGCTTTCACAGCCTCCTTCCTTTCCTACCTGCATATTTTTCCTCTTCAAATGCCCTGTAAATCATTAAAAACAATAGAAAATTTGGAGATATGTGTGAAAACAGGGCCCTGTGAAGCTGTCTGATGTGTGCCAAGAAGGAATATAAGACAAGTCAGTTTCCTGAAAACGGGATTTGCAGAGTGGAAATGTCACATCCATAATCACTTTCATGTGGTGGAACTGCTGCTGCCCACCACTAAAATAACAGAGCATCTGTTAAAAAATGTGGGTTTGGTTTTGCTTAAATCCAGCAGGTTGCACTCACTTCAAGAAGTATTAGGTCCTTATTTAAACACATGAGTGCAACTGCTCTGGTACCATAAATGTATTAAAAGCAAACGTATGCTCAGCCCAGCTTGAGTCCCACAATGAACCCTGTTCAGAGCCTGTTTGTGTGGACTGGCTCAGGGAGCAAGGAGATCATACATGTGTACAGAAGGTGGGTTTGTGTTGGGACAGAGACATTGGGAGGGCAAGGGAGACCCCTCAGCAAGCAGGGTACTCTCATAACTGATGGGAACTCTTTTGGAGATCAGGCTGAAAAATAATTGCAATTAAAGACTGAAAATAAAAGGAGATGGGAAGCTAATAACTAAGCAAAGTATCAGCAATTTTTGTTGTACTCTGTCAACCTATGTCTGATCTGCTTCTGCTAACTCTGCTACTTCCAATCATCCAGAGACACTGGAAGAGTTGCCCTAATGTGGGATGAGAGAGTCTCCTTTTGCTGTTGCCTCATGCTTCTAACAGCAAAGGCAATTTGGCAGAGAGGGAAGTGGCGATTCAAAGGCATTTCCAGGAATTCTTGTACTGCCAGGTGGAAAAAATAGGTTAGATGTGCTGCAGCTGTACCTAGTTCATGATAATGGAAGAAAATAAACCTTGCATGCAAAGATGAGCTGAAAATGCAAAATTAAATAGAGCACTAATTTTCCAAAGTCTTCGACTAACTTTGTCCTCTGCTTGGGAAAAGTCCTACCAGCTTTTATCTCCAGATCAGTCAGCTGGTGAAGGAAATGTGGTCACTTCTTAAACCAACAGACTGGAGTTTTCTGTCTTACTCTTGGGATAGTCTTTCCTCAGATCCTGTGTTTGACAAGCATCCAAAAAAGCTCAGACTTCCCTAGTTTGGAAGCACTGTGAGAGGAGAGCTTGGGGCTTTTGCTGGGAACCACAGGAATCACATTTCTGGTAGCTTTGCAGTGAGTTCCAGCCATGTCAGCAAGTAAAGACGTGTCTTTATTTTGTTTTTCCCTTGTAAGCTGGGATTGTGGAATGAAAACTTTCCCTTTTTCCTTCTCATTTTCTTTTTAAAACGCCAAGTTTAGCATTTTCTCTCTGCCTGAATGTTTGGGCCACTTCATATTTCATCCCAGGTGGCTGGCTCTGTTCAAATGTCCTCAGGAGTCCGGGTGATCTTTAACTTGGAATGAACTTCCCATGTTTGGAGGGGAGAAGGGGGAGGTAGCTGGGATGCCATACCTCCCCCTCCGTGTTTTGAGCAACGATGCTGGTGTAGCCAGAGTTTTGAAGAGGTCCCTTGGGCAGAATAAATGTGAAGGAGCTGGTGAAGGAGCCTTGAAGCGTTTCCAGCTCTTTGAAAGAAACACACGTGTGTGTGCATGTGTGCACAAAGGATGTTTTTAATTTTGGAGGGGTGAGGGATCCCAAATAAAGCTTGATGGATTTTCATCCCACTGATGCTATGTTGAGCTCAGATGGCTAAATTTAATCCTCCAGGCAGAACAATCTTGGATTCTAAGACTGCATCCATCTCTGTGCAGAAACTTTTTGCTGTGGACTCTGTTGAATCAGCTGTAGGCTGACAAGATAAGGCTACTTTGGAATGCCCATACACTGTCCTGTTCTGACACTAGGCAGCTACAGTGGATTTTTATTTTTAAATTAAGCAAAAAAAGCTACCTGTAGAGGAGTTCTTTCTTTTCTACTCTTAGATGTGTTTAAGTAGTGGGGCTATTTTACAGGAAGGGACAAACCAAAAAATAACCCCCTGATCCAAATCATGGGATCATTTTGACTTCAAAATGATTTTTTTTAAGGGCCTAAGGTCTGCATAAAAAGCTTCTATCCTCACCTCCACTCATTACTCCAGTATTAGATTTTTTCTAGTACGGTCTTCAAGCAAAGACCAAAAAGCCCTTTTACTTGGGTAAGGAGTTATTACACATCTGTGCTTGGATAGACTAATAAATGCAGCACTTCTTAAATGTTCGGTCAGTTTTATATATAGTTGATTATTCCTACTCTTGTTTCTAAAAAGGAGTGGAGGTGACATTTTTAAAATCTGCCTGGAACTCGAAATACATGTGAGAAATGCACAGAAGTCGAGATGTGCATAAAACATTAATGAGGGCAAAGTGGGTTATGAACTTTGCACATCATTTCCTTGCAAGCCTGCAGCTGGGTATCTCTATTAGGTGTGTGGCTGGGCCCCTGAGGATGTCGTGGAAATGTAGTGGCTCAGCTGTGTGTCTCCAGTTTCCTCTGCTGAGTTTTCACTCTGACTCTGGGTACGCACCACAAGAACTTGCTATTTCTTGGGTATTTTATAAAAGAAAACAAGCTACATTGGACAAGTCCCAAGCCAGAGAATCTGAGATCGTGCTCACAGAGCAATATCAAACATCAAGACAGGATGTCCTCTTTCCCCTTCTTTGAAATAAATACACTGAAAAAATAAACAGTCTTTGGGATGCAAGTGAGACAGTGTCCTCTAGGATGCTGCAACCAGCAGCTCCTCATAACCAGCATTAACATGAATGAGCAAAAAGGAGCAAATTCTAGGAACACAAATGGGCTGAAGATTTCCCTAGCCAGGGCCTTGCATCACTTTGTTTCCACTTCTCTTCAGCAGTGCTTGTATCTTAACAAGCTGAACCACATGGCCATGTCTCCTTCTCTTACCAGCTACATGTCACAGCACCCTCCGTGTTCCCTCTGGGCTCCCAGCATCGCCTCAGGCCAGCAGCACTTCTCTCCTGGAGGCAGGACAGAGATGCTTGAGAAACTGAGCCATGCCTGCTCTCTGTGGTTCAGACAGAGGCTGGTACTCATCACTGAAGAGTCTGTGGGCCAGCTGCAGGCTGCCACAACTTGCCATTCATGGCTTTTTTCAAGGCCCCTGCAGGTTTTGAGTGTGGGTTTGCTCTGAGCTGCTGCAGGAACTTGTCCTGTCCTGGTAAAGTGAGGAGCTTGCTTCTGAGCATGCCTCTGGTCTAGCTCTAGCCTGGTGCCTTCTTTGATAATTATATTATTAAATTAAGTTAATCTTGTAGAGAGTGGGATTTCCTTAGAATGTGTTGATTCCCTGAAACTGTTCCTACAGGAATAATGCAGAGGCTCCAGGCCTACATTCGTAGGTGTTGTGTGAGTGAAGAGCAGAGTTAAGGGTTCCATTACTCAGATGATGATAACTACTCTTCCTGGTGCATATTCTTGGGTGGGCCTTATGATAAACTGCCATCTGGCCAAAACAGTAATTTTCTCCTTTTTATGCATGGGAATTCTGCTTTTCATCAGTGCCTCCTTCTTCTCAAGAGCTCTTTGATGTACAGAATCTAGTGTGAAGCAGTGACACGCTGGCTTTGTGCTGCACCCCTAGATAATACAGAAAGGGCTCACTCTTTCTTTGGAGCTGGTGCTCCTCAGGAAGCAGCCGCTGGTGTCTGCGGTGGGATTCCTGAACAATGTCTTGCAGTCACTTCTGGCCACATCTGTTCCAACCCAGCACAGCTTTATGTGTAAGAAAAACTCTCCCCAACTGCATCACACATGGGTTTGCTGCAGACATGCTCTTCAGAGGGCAGCAGAGCATTCTCACCACCATCAGAGCACCACTTCCAGAATCACCTCTGAGGGACAAGCACAGGGTCCTCCTTGCACTCCTTAGCCCTGTGTTTCCTGGTGCAGAGGCCTTGTAACTCCTTACACGTGTGTGACTTAAATAGCTCAAAGCTGATGTCAGTATTAACTAATCAGTCCAAACACCAGCACAGGAGGAGGGAAGTACATGACAATGGGGCATTTTTTAGTAATGACAGAAGATTCAGGCTTCTGAGTGGGCTGTGCAGTGTGAAAGGGGGAAATGCAACATCTTGGCATATTCTGAAATAGCCAAACATTGTGTCTATGGACAAACAGCAGTGGCTGAGATCTGAGTTACTTCTAAACCAACTGAATGCTCTTCCCCAGTTACCCTGATACAGAAGCAGGTAGGATTTATCTGACCACTGGAGGTTCAGTTCAACACCACTGTTGGAAACATTTGGGACCTCTGGCCAGAGTCGAAAGTACTGAAAAGCAGAAGAACAGGACTGGTAATCTGGTTCTCCCTGCTCATAATTCCCCTGATTGGTGTGGGCATATATCAAGTGTTGTTTTTAAAAAGACAAGAACCTATCATTTGCAAAGATTAAAAATGTGCCAGTTTTTTTTTGCACACATCTGTCAAAAGCCCGTAAGTCTATAGCTTGCTGCAGAAGGGAACATCTGTGTTTAATTGGCAAAACTCAGGGTTCATAATGGGTGATTCAAATGAACAAAACCATTTTGTCACTCATTCAGTCGTGGGTTATAAACTAATCAGAAATCCTTCCCCCTCCCCTTCCCTCAGATCTGTCTTGCATTTCCTGTCCCTTGTGGGGTTTTTTCCCCTGATCTCAGAGCAAGTCTTGAATCTTTTTGGTCTCACAAGCCGTAATAAACGAACAATTCCCCACTGCCACGACCTTTCAGCCATATTTCTGGAATTCACACATTGCACTTCCCCTTCTGCCCAGGTCTGGGGGTGCCAGGCAGCTCTTGGGGTTTGTATTGTGGCCAGCTGGTGGCTCAAGAGGCACCTTGAATCTGAGACTCCTTGGATGTAAACAGAATGTGCAAGATATTCCTCCTCAAATGATGGCAGTTCGACAGATCTGAGTGAAAGTGAAGGCAGGAAAGGGAGCTTATCCTGAGGGTGGGGGCGAGGGATGTGGGGGGGATGCACTTCCCCATTCAGCACTCTGGTGATTAATCCCACGGGATCCGCTGATCTGGTGGCTGCAGCTCTCGGGTGTTAACAAAGTCCTCTGGTAGTAGAGGTGGAGCTGTGAACGCCTCCAAGCGCCTTCTCAGTGTCTGAAAAAAGGCAACTGGATCAGTTCACATATTCCTCAAAACAAAATCTCAACCCTCAATCACTGCTAAATTAAGGAGGATTGAGCCAATCTGTGATCCTCCCACACCCGGGAGTGCCACCCGGCGAGAGCAGCAGTTCTGGTGCACATTCTGCCTCCAAAACTGGGCACATATTTTAGTGGAAAAGTTAAGTGGTGTTTACTGTTTCTTGCTATGCAAATATCTTGTTTAAAAGTGAGCTCAGAAGATTAGTGTGGAACAAAGGCAAGGCTGCACCGATATGCTGGGAGGGAGGGAAGGAATACCATAGAAGTCACAGAAAATCCCTCAATTCTTCTTCCAAGTGTAAGAGGTGTCCTCTCCCTGAGGAAAGAGGAGCATATTCACTGGAAACCAGCAAGTTTTCGGTAAAATCCAAGTGGCAACAAATGTATCTGTAATTCTGATGTGAATTAGTAAATGGATCTAAGCATTAGGATCTGTAGCCTCTTAAATTGACCCAAAGTTCTGCTGTTTTCACCTGGATTTTTACCATGAATTAACTAATCCAGGCTGAACGCTAAAATTTTACCTCCTAGAGGAGAGGTCAGTAAATTTCTGTTAGTATGTTTTGCTTTTACATGCTGTGGGACTCCTAAGGCATTAGACAGAGAATAATATGGATGTGGCAATCAATGTGGTTTCTTTTCCACTTGAGACTTCCAGCCATAGTCCAGTCCAGGTGTCTTAAATGAGCAGCCTGTAGCTTATTCCACTATAATTAACATAAGCTTTGATTTAAATGACACTTTTACAAGTCAAATATTGGATTTCAAGTTGAATACAGAGCACAGTTTCCACCCACGTTACTGTTTTGGTCCTTTTCTTTGGCCATGCTGCATCCAGCCTGAAATCTCCCAGAATATGAGCAGCACCTGCTGGAAAACACAGGTTGTGCCTTGCAGAACAGGTCTGGATTTTGTTTCTGTTTAGGAGATTTTAACATTTGGCAATGCATTTTTTTTTCTTTCCATTTCAGTATGAGCCAAGGGGAGGGACCAAGAGAAAAAAATCTGGAGTATTTTGATCTTTGTGGCTTTATATGGACTTCATAAGCTTCGTTTGTTCTACTGCCAAGTTGCTTTGTGTTTAAATAGATAACAGACCAAGACGACTAATCATTTCCAATAAAAAACCACACCAAACCCAAAGCATTCCCTTTCTTTTCCAATTAATGTTGTAAACCCATGCTCACAGACAGGGCTTGTGACCTAAGCACTTCTGATTTTTTTTCCCCTTTTCAAAAACAATCGCCCAAGGCGCAGACTGGGCTCTGTGCTCTGCAAATTTATGAAAGAATCTTGAAAAAAGGCTCCGAGAGTGGCTTTGGGAGAAGGTAGTTGTAAATATGATGTGCAAAAGCAGCCTCATGCACCTTTTGAGAAGCACAGAATGGTGGTTAGTGCCACCATTTATGGACTTCCTTCCTCCTTGGAGGCTGGAGGCTATTTGTGGAGAAGAAAGAAATAGCAGATTCCACGTGAACCTGTCGCTGTGTTATGTAAAATGCATGTTGGTTGCTGGTTTACTGGTGAGAGCTGGTATCTGCCTTCACTATTTTGAGAGGCTTTGCACTTGAAAAAGAGACAATTTGCCCAATCAAAACCGGCTACATCTAATTGAAGTAAATGAGGCTGAGTGTCCTTGAAACAGAAGATGAGTTGGTTGGATGAATCATGGGTGATCATCAATGCAAAGGTTCTTTTTTACATTAAAATGTTTTTTGTAATGAAAATAACACAGAGTTTGAGATGCTGTGACACATTTTTCCCTTAGCTTCTTCAGATTTTTCTCACACAACCAACAGTTTAGGGCAACACATTTGTGTGGTCAAAAAGTTGTATGTTTGCCAACAGCACAAATTATCGGTAGTAGGAAGTGAGAATTATGTGAATTACTTATGTGGGTTATATGTCTCTTGGAGGCTGACCATCCAGTGTACACTTCCATAGTCTCTAAGAGTGGCTTTCCATATTAGATTGATGCTCCACAAAACTAGGAGGTAAGACTTGCACAAGCTTAATTAATTTCCCTGTCTTGAGGGTATCTTAAATCAGTCTCTGAAGGGAAAGAAAAGAGCAGGAACTTCCATCAGTCTGGCAGACTGCATCCTGTGTATGATCTATGGCAAGATATAAGACTCTTTGTTTTATTTCCCAGGTGTATTATTCCTGTGGTGCAGTGGTGGAATCGATGGAAAGAGGCCTGATTTTGTCACCAGGTTTTCCAAACAACTACTACCCAGGGACACACTGCGTCTGGCAGTTCTTCATTCCCATGAGAACCCATCTCGTCCTGGAAATATTTGACTTTGACATTTTTGAGAGCTCTAGTGAAACTCCAACCCCCTGGGATGGCTTTTCAGCCCCTGCTACTACAGAAAATAAGGACATGCCTTCTCTTGAGGAAAACCTGGACTTTGCTGTCCATACCACAAAACCCTCTCTCCGGACCTCGATGTCGAAGGTGGCTCAGAATCTGAGCAGCACCGGAGACCAGTCAAAGGACCTTGCTGGTCACCTGGATGAACTTCCAGGAACCATCTCAAAAAAAGATGAAGCTAAACAAGCATCTGAAGAAAACCAGTGGAAGCAGATGAAGGAACCCAAAGCGATTACCAAGGCTCAGCCAGAGGACCTGCCATTCCCTGTGGCTGGTAGTGCCTCAGTGCAGGGGCAAAATACCAGTGGCCTGGAAACAGGAGATTTGGAGGGGAAGATCTTGCTTGCCCACCTAACTGCTAGTGAGAGAGATGAAGTCACAGTAGAGAGCTGGACTCTTCCCTCGACAGCATTGCCCATGGAAATCTCCTCCAGCCCTCAGTCAGCAGTGGATGTCTGTCCCCATGATGTATTATATGTTTCTGATCTCATCACATTTTCCTCTCGCTTCTGCGGGCCAAATTCCCCTGTAAACAAGACCATGGTCTTTGGTTCACCTCTGGAAATGGTTGAGGTTATCATGGAGCTGATCACCACCACGGACCGGGGCCGAGGCTTTGCGATGCTCTTTGAGTACAGGAACATCACTGACCCCAGCGCTGTGGATGCTGTGAGGCAGGAGAGGAAGGAAAATATGATGATGCTGGCAATTACAACAGGGATCGTTGTCTTTGCTCTTGCTTTGCTCTCTGGCCTCTGTGTAGCTTGCAGGTAAGGTGATGCACATCAGAGCCTTGGAAGCATGTGATATTATCCATGGGGAAAAGACCAGAAAAGAGTTACATTTCCAGAAAAGTGTTACATTTCCTTTGCTCTGTGAACTCCTGCTGTCCTCCAAATGTAGTAAAGTGGGTACAGGGGAAATCAGTGCCACTCACTGCTCTTGCCCTAAGCTCCTCAGTTTTCTTTCCTACTTCTACAGCTCCTGTACCTCAGATTTATTTTCTTTTTTCCTGCAGAAATACCAAAATGGTCAGGACTTTCCTGGGCATTTTTTCTGTTTCAATGGCAGTGGTGCCTTTAACCATCAGCTTTTGTCTGATGGACAAAATCAGCACAGAAAGATCATCCTTCCCTGAGTCTCCTGAGCAGGCTGAGCTGATGGTCACTGCATCTTTTCACAGAGGTCTTGCAGTTTGACTCTAACTAACCATGACTAGCACTCTGCAGAAAAGTAAATAACCAAAGTATTACCACTTAGAATTAAGATTTAAAAATATTTTCCCATCTGTAGCATATTTTATCCAAGAGACTGCAGACATTTTAAATCCAATGCATTCAGTGTGTTAAGAAGTCATCTGCACATCCCTTTGATGCCGGGGGAGAGCCCGGAGCCATGCTGCAGTACCTCTCATTGTTCCCAAATGCAATCCCAAACGATCCAGTCAAGTGAGCTGATGGTCGGGCTGGGTTGTGGATTTCCAGGTCCTGATGCTAACTAGTTAAATTGCTAAAACCAGACAGTTACACAAGCATGCCTCTCCAGTCAATTGCTTTTCTTTTATATATTTCTTTTCTCTGTATCTATCCAAGGAACACTTCTCCGCCCCCCAGCATATGTTTGCATTTTTCTAACTCCCTAGTGAAAACATTTTTGTAGAAACAGTGATTTATTTCTCTCCCTTCCAACAAATTCAAAACAGAGCCCATGCTCCCCAGGTTTTTTGTCAAAATAAACACAATTTTTCAAATGTTTTGACTTCAATGAAAACATCAGGTAGACTGAAACAAACACTGTCCCTTGCAGGGCTCCACGGTGGTGGCTGGGTGTTGGCATCAGCGTTCATTTCCCAGAGACATCATGCAGCTGCTCTGGTTTCTCCCTTCCTGCATCCCCTGCCTCATCTAATGTGCATCCTCCAACCCCAGAGGTCTCAGGATTGCCCAGACACCCCTAGCCACTGAGGCTGGCTTGACAGAGGAACTTGGCTTTCCTTGTCCTTCTGGAGGCTGCATTTTAGCTCTGGCTGAATAAACACGACATGCAGGCCGTGACACTGGGCACCAGAGGCCGCGGGCGCAGTGGTGAAGCTCACATGGCATCTCCCCTGCTGCACGTATGGAAACTCCTGCTTTCAGGGTCTGAGCTCTCCATAGCTGTAAGAGTTAAACTTGCATGTGCTACATCTAACTAACCTTTTTGTTTTTAAAGAGCTCTCAGAACACTAATTTAGACCACAATTTTTTTGCTAGCTCTAAAGGAAAACGTCTGGTGGAAAATGTCTTCCAGATACCAAATACTTTATTTTTATACCCTTGCCAATCTTCAAAAGAGACAGAAACAGGCTCCCTTTGCTATGGCAGCAGTCTGGGCTGATACACATGTTGAGTAGGCTGTTCTTGCTCCAATACCCCTATTTAATTTCACTGTAACGATCCATGAAGCAGTATTATTCAACCCAAAAAGTGCACCAGCAATCTGAGGTTGCACTGGCTGAGGTTTCCTCTGCAAAGCCTGTTTAGAAAGTCAGGCCATGCTGCTCACATTCATGGTTTGGCTTTTTTCTTGTCAGATGTTTACAAAATAATGTTCTGATCTTGCTGACCAACAGAAAAAAAAGTCCACAGGATTTCAGCCCCACACACCAGTGTTTGTATGTTCTGGTCGCTGGGAATACAGCCTACCAGGGGTCCTATGGCACAGGGTTAGTCTTGCTTCTTTTAACACTGGCATTTATGCCTCTTCATTGCTCTACAACTCTTTTTTTTTTTTTTTTTTTTTGAAGAAGATATCTAAACCTCAGCCAGCTATTGACTGAATATAAATCGAGACTACCCCTACTCCTTTAGCCTCTTGAAAGGGTGTTTACTATCCCAGCCTCCTGTATTCCCTGGGTGCTGTTCCTGGGAAGCCTTGATTACACCACTTAATTTCTTGTCAGACTTAAAGCATTTAAGCGAGACCAGGTGGCAGTGGTGCCATGACCTGTGCTGAGTTACCTCACCTGTGCTGCACTGGAAGAGTCTTTTTCCCCCTCTACTGTGGTAACTGCTTCGAGGGGATTGGTGTCTGGCCCCAGAACCACTGGCACTGGTTGGAGCTTGCCCACACCTCCCAGCTGTGAGTTTTTAAGGCAGCTCAGAATAGGACTGCTGAGGCCATTAAACACTGAGCATTAAACTTTTTTTAGACTGAGCCCATCAAGCTCTATTTTATGCTTCTTGTCCCAAAAAGGGGCTTGAAATCCGGTGTCAAATGTGTATTAGCCACAGTCTGTCCTCACTGCAGCAAATGTCAGGGTGGCACGGGGTGGGCTGAGGGGGGGAATGATGGTGCTTTACCAGTGCAGCACACTCAGAGCTGGGAGCAGCTCCCCGAGCCACAGGGACACTGTCCTGGCTGGACTGGGCACTGCAGAGGATGCCAAGAGTAACCTGGAAGCTCTTGGCCTCGTAAACTTGCCTTCCACTTTCTTTTCTCTTCATACTTTATTTATGCCTCTGGTACCAGGTTTAGCTGTTGATTTTTTTTTTCCCATTTCTATCTGCTGCTCTTGCTCAGCTAAAAGTAGCAGGCTCAGCCTTGCCAGGAGTAGAAATGGCCTGGGATGGGCTTGGCACCCACTGCCACTCCAATGCACCAAGTCATCAGCAGTATCTGCTCAGGCTCATTGCATTGAGCCAGGGCAAAGCTCTCTGGGGAAACTCCAAGTCTCTGCCACACTGCAGCTTTTGTTTTCTACTTGGGGAGGGAATGAAAGCTTCAGTTGTTAGTTGGCCAATAATTCTAATTACTTTTGGCCATGAAGCCTGGCTCGAGTAATGGGGAATTTTTTATTTTCTTTCCCAAGCCCCAAGAACAACAGATACATCCACCTTATTTAGTTTTAATCCTGTCCCATGCAGTCAAACTTTTGCTGTATGGTTGCAACCCATGAATTGCAGCTGCATTTTGCATCTGCATAGCCTCCCAACCCTTGAGTGTACAGGGACTCCATCAGGCCTTCAGTGCTGCCATCTCTCCCCACCCAAGCTGCCCTGCCAGTCACTGCCTGCTGCCCATCCATCACCTGGGGTGAGAATTTGCCTTTGCAATAACCTGGGTTGCATCCCATCGGTCAGTGCCTAATGCTCCCCTGTGTCTGCACTGGCCCCTGGAGAACCACTGACCACAAACTACACTTGTTTCAGTCATTATCACGTCCATCAGTGCCAGCCTTTCTTTGTGATATCTTTAAGTCTTATTCATCCAAAAGTTTGTGACACTACTCGTTTCACAATCTCAGTTTTAATAAAAATGTGACAAAATGGCTAAGAATGTGCATGTGTCTCCCTTCAGCCAAGGGGCACGTTCATCCCATCATCATCTGCCACAGCACTGCCTTTCAGTGACACAGTCACACAAATGAACAGCATCTGATGCTCTCTGCTTGCTAAATATAACCCACTATGCAGAATGAGCTATGCAGATGAAATATTCTGTCTAGCAGGATAGGAACGATGTCACTGCCCAGGCTGAAGGATCTCAGTCCTGCTATTCAGTTACTGATGTGAAAGAGCAGCTGTCAGGGGGGAGCCTGGTGGGGCTCGGCAGAGGTCTGAGCTCTGTTCCTGTTCTTGCAGTGAGCATGGGAAGAAGATGACAGGTTCTTCTCTTCTTCAGCTGACTTTCCACCACATGAGCATATATTTTTCTCCCCTTGTTCACAGGCCTTGCTGCCTTGAGTCTTGGCAAGTATTTTGGATGCTCATAACCTGCTGGGTTCCCCTCGCAGGATGAGCAGAGCCGAGAACTTTCCTGCTGTGGATCTTTAACTCACTCGAGGGCTTGTTGTTGTTGTTGCTGTCTCTCCTTTTCAGGCAGAGAACGTGCCCCAAAAGGAGCTCATCCAACGCATGCAGTGACCAGGAGGTTAGTGTTAATGGCTTCAGCAATTTCTGTTTCTCTCTTTCATATTGGCTGTTGCACTGTTTATCTGACCATGTTTACTGGGGCATGTTCTGAGTTGTAGAACAGGATCCAGAACTCCACTGTCGATATCAATGAGCTGCAGCTGGTGGTGCCAAGTCGGGAGAATGAAAACAACAACCACTCTGTGAGCCGGGAGCAGGCGGGTAAGTGCGGGGCCTCGGCCGGAGCGGGTCAGGGCACCCCGGAGCCCTGGGCCAGTTCATCAGATCGTTTCTTACCCTCAGTCCTCGTTGCTGTCTCGCCCATGCACAGCTGGAGAGCTACTCCACAGCAGAGAGCCTTTGTTGTGGGGACTGTCCCTTGCTGCTCCCCCCTCCCTGATAGGGTAATTCCCCTGGCAAGGAGCTCGCACAAGCACAGCTCCAGCACGCTGCCAGCACAAGCTGTCACAGCACATGGCATTGCAGAGACACTGGGTTAGCAGAGCAAATGGGTTGGGTTCAGGCTGCTACAAACGACTTACACAGATCCATAAACTGGGGAAGAGTTTCACCTGCCCCAGGCCTAACTTTGTCCAGAAAGGATGGGTTTTACAATGCTCAAATTGTCTTTGGTCAGCTCCAGCTCCTGGAGCTCACTGTTTCTGTGGGTCTGTATGGATGGAGGTGCTTTGGGTGACATTTACCTCACAGTGTGCTCCTGGAAAAAAGCATCCCAGCCAAGCTGCAGAGGATGTCACTCGCTGCAATTTTGATTCACAACACATGAACCGTCCCAGTGCCTGTTTTGGTTAGTAAAGGCCAACAGGGAGTGACTTTATGTGGTGTTGTGACACACCATCAGTTTCCCAGTGAACCATCAGCCACTACACACTCAGCTCTCACAAGGGTTTCTCCATAAAAAGCCAATTCTGTGCTCCCAACCATGACAGTTTCCCATCTCCTTCTTGAGGAAGTTGTGGCCAGAGTTCTCCTTGCCTGGAGCGGATGACAGGCCTTGGGGACACACGCAGACACCCCCCCACCCCTCCGTGGCAGTCCCTGGACCATCAGGCTGCCTGTAGGAGCAGCGTCACTGGGGTTTAACCAAAAAGCACAGCTCCCAATATTAGCAGGCATGAGTAAATAAAAACAAACAATGAGTTGAGCATATCTGCAAGTTTCTGATCTGCAGCACAACCTCATGTGTTTAACACAAGGGATTTCAGCTCATGTCTGTTTTTATTAGAAAGCAGACCCAAGGGTGTTTCTCCTCTCCTCTTTTGTTTTGTTTTTAAAGGCTTGCAGTTTCAGGAGAGCAAACTGTTGACTTGAATTTTGTTCTGGCTGATGCAATAGCCAGCCAAAGCCTGCTCTAGATTGTCTGGGGAGGGAGGGAGGAGGGTTTGTCATGGAGGAGTTGGAAACAGATGTTTTGGACTCTTGCAAGCTGTCTTTATTGATTTTCCTCCTTTCTCAGTCACTTCCTGCAGAGGCAGCACAGAACGGTCTCCTCAGGACACTGACCCAGATGTGCCCTCCTCCATCTCTGCAGTGACCACTGAGACTGGGAGTGATGAAGTGTTTATCATTTCTGCTGGACCTGGGACCAGTGGGCTGAGCTTCACCACCTACAGGATACAGGTAGGAACATTCCCCAGCATCTCTAGCAAGCCACAGATGTCCCTCTTGGACAGCACTTGTCATACCTGTCCATTTTTGCCTAATGCCTACTTTCTAGAAAGGCAGGGATTGAACCAGGCAGTTCTCCTAACCCTCACCTGAGCTGCCATCAAATGATGTGGTCCCCTGAGCCAGTATCTTCCCAGCTTTGGGAAGAGCAAATGCAGAACTCTGCCTTGTCTGTGACAGCAAATAATGCAGATGTTTGCCAGCAGGCAGTAGGAGCAGCCTGCAGGAGTGTTAACTGGCAAAGCTGATGTTCCATTAAACTTATCACGGTAGCAGCTGAAAGACTGGGAGTCAGACCTACTCCTGCCCCCCACTCCAAGTGATCGGGGAAGTTACTCAGCTCCTCAGCTGGGCAGAAAGCATCTCACCAAGCCGATGTGAAAATTAACAGTGCAGGCTCCAAAGAAATCAAGTGCTTCAAGTGAAAGCACTGGGGCCCTTCCAAATTCACAGACAGAAAGCTGAACTGATTCAGCAGGTTCTCTCATATTTTAGCTCTTTCCCCCAGACTCCTGGTCCTTTATTTGTTTAGGAACAGATGATGGCTCAGAAGCCTCAGGTCTGGCTGTCACCTCTTCAGCCTCCAGTGAGTGCAGACAGAGCACATTCATTACAAGTGTCTGCTAAAGCCTTTCCCAGGTCAACCCTCTCTTCTCCAGTGCCTTCTCTTTTTCCCACAAGAGGATAAACAACCAGCACAAGGAACTCACATGCCCAGGACAGGCTGTGTAATACTTCTGTCACAGTTTACAAAACAAAAGCATTCTGTATCCCTGCACTTGATTAGGAAATTGGCCAGGAGGCCAGGCTGGTCAGGATTTTCTTATGTTGGTGTAAGACACGTGCTGGCCACCCTGAAGAACAGAAAGAGGGAAAGAAGGGAAAACAGCTCTGGAGCCTTCCCTTGCCTGAACATTACCTTCTGTGGAGCAAGGCACTGGGAGTTGTCCCCAGACTGGGCACCCTTGAACAAACACCTGCACTCCTGGTCCTTTCCAGTGCAGAGAGCTTCACCTGGTGGCAGTCCCACACACATCCAGCTTCTAGGCAGGAGGGAAAACCATTTTCCTGCCCCTTTATCCCCACTTTAGTCAGAAGGAACAAATACACATAAACCCCCCATTTTGATTCTGACATTGCTTCTGCAAGCAGTCTTGGGAGGGCATTTACACACAAAAAAAAAAAAAAAAAAAAAAAAAAAAAAAAAAAAAAGGTGATAAAACAGTAAAAGTAACCCAAAGAATTAAACACATTATTAACTCAGGAAGCATCTCCTCAGTGACAGCCATGCAGCACACAAGTGAGGCAATACTCCCAACCCCATTCCTCAGGGAACAGAACACCAAGCCTGCAAGCATGGCAGAGCCTTTTTAAAAGCCCTGGGCCTTTCCCCACAGCTGAAGCCCATCCTCTCCAGGAGTATGGAAATTGAGCGCAGCAGACTAATTACAAAGCTGCACCCAAATGGGATCTCATCAGGCCACTTGATACTCAGGGTTCCTGGATGTTACACGTGTTTACAGTTGAATTTTCAGATGTGTATTTTTAGGGTGTGAAATGCCACTGGCCAGCCAGCCTCGGAGCCTCACAGAGGATGTGGTGCATGGCTTTGTGGCCCAGCACTAGGCAGTGGGATGAGATATCCGCTGGAGCACAGCCCGTTCCTTGGCAGGAGCTAAGCAGTTATCCCCATGTGAAAAGATGTGTGAAATCCTGAGCCTTCACAGCACAGTAAATAATGCCAGCAGACTCACCTCGCCCAAAATGCTTGACTAGACAAAGCAAGTTATAAGGAGCTTTCATTTTAAAAATTAGCCTGATCTTTTTCCCTGAGAAATTGTGTCTGGCTGCTTGCTCTTGTGCTGCCCACCAAGTGTGAGCCTCAGCTCTGCTGGGCCTGAGCCAGTGATTAACTGGCTTTTGCTTTGCAGCTTTCAAAACCTATTTGAAGGCACCAGTCCTGTGTTATGAGGGAAGAGCTGGGAGAGCAAAAAACCCCCTCTGTTCATGACTGGCCTGAGGAAATGGAGGGTGGGATGGCTTTTGGGGGGCTTCCAGGTGTCCTCCGCGAGAGTCACGGCTTTCTAAATCCCCTTTGGTTTAAGGCATCATTCACCCTTTGGCTAACTTATGACTCTGACTTCTGATCAGACATGGCAAGTTTCAGATGCAAAGGTTTGAGTAAAGAATATGATCATGGAAGTTTAACAAACATTTCTTGCCAAAACATTTTCAAAAGTCTAGAAAACACACTGTTCATCATCCCAGTTACTTCCAGAGTATCTATGTCCAAACCAGTGGCTAATTTTTACATCAGTTTGGAGGTATTTGGAATAATACTAGAATAATAAATCCTAAGATAGCCTGAAGAGGCCTCTGAGGAGAAGACAGCCAGCTTAAAAATTTACAAATAAAGATTGTTCCTTCAATAAAGTCTTAGACTAGGAGCTTAATATTGAAACAAACTTATCCAGAGCCTGATGCCTCTCCTGGCTTCCTACTGAGTTTCTTTTTTTGATCTAGTTTTAATTTCTTGCCTCTCTGCCCATCCATTTCCAATATGACACATTCACTAAATAGTTTCTTTGATTTGCAGCAACTTAGGAGATTCAGTTTCTTGGAAGTAACAAATTACATGTTTCTGGTTTCTCGGGATTTTTGAATTCAGGACACTGTGGGATTTATTTCAGACACCCTTTAAGGACTACGTAAACTTTGGGAATGTGGATTTTGCATTCTTCTCATGACAACCATATTCGCACAGCTGAAAATTAAAAATATGTATAGAGTTGTGTAACAGGAGGCTTAAATAAATAACAGGTGAAGTATTAGTAAGAATGAAAGGAGATTCATAGGAATGTCAAGGGTTCTCTAACTTTCCTGGCTCTAAGCTTGTATCAATACTAAGGACAAAAATCGTGATTTCAAATGCAACACCAGAGCTTATAAAGTATGGAAGAGATCTTTGTCTGTAGTTCATTCCCATGTCAGATCAACTCTGCTCATACACAGGGCTGGTGAGAGCAGTTTAATGTGGTCTCACCTTCTGATGATGCCGATTTTACACCTATCTGGATGTCTTGTTCTACTCCTAAAGCATGTTTTCACCTGAAGACCATTTTTTATGTGAACTGCAGATCTCCTTGACTCCAATCCACTTCTTGTGCTTCTTGTTCTATTCACCACAGACACTGAGAACAGAGTATTTCCTTTCTCTTTATTTTTCATTCTTTTTATTTTCTTAATTCTTCCCTTACATAGGATAAAGAGCACCTCTTACTTCAGTCTCTTCTCCAGAACTGTGCATTTTTTGAGATGTCTGGTTCTCTTCTTGCTTGCTTCTGGATTTCTTTCAGCGGGCTCCATCCCCCTTAAGTTTTATTTCCCCAGACAGATACACCTGGAGCCTTCCAAGAGCCAAGCAGAGTGGAAGAATTCTGTTTTACACAGTGAAGTTTACGACTCTGATCTGTCAAATATTTCCAGTAAAATCAAGCTGTAGATATTTCATATATTTAGTGAGAGTTGTAGGACTATATCTTACGTAACTGGAATTTCCCACTTCAGCATTAAACCCGAAACTGGGGAAGCAAGGTACAGCTTTCCTCCAGGGAAGCCAGCGAGCTTCAGGCAGCACACTGGAAGAGCAACGAGGAGAAGTTGCATTCCTGTGTCCTCTGAGAACCACTGAACCAATGTCTCTTGCACTAACAGCCTGCTTTCAAAGTGTTCTAAAAATGTTTTGATGAAAGATGCCTGTAAATGAACTTAATTTACTCTTTTCAGGACAAAAACCTAAAAAGAAGTGTCACAAGCCCAGCCTCTGTGACTGACTGGCTGAGCTCCCATCCCACGGCTGCAGGGGCAGACGCTGCTGAGAAGGGGAATGTCCAGCTGGAGAATCCCTGTCCCAGGCAGCGCACGTGGAGCGCCCGCACCTTCCACGACTTCCTGGCTCCAATACCACAGCTGCAGAAAAAATGGTGTAGCTGGAGCACCAACAGCCCCTTCACAAAGCTGGTTGACAGCAGTGTGAGTCTTGCAGGGAGGGGAGGATGTGGAGGTCAGGGTCTCAGCTCCAGTACTCCCCACTGGTCACTGATGGGATGGGTTTTACCCTTGGCCGGTGCCTCACCTCTCTGTCCTGCAGTGCAAACACATCTCAGTCCATCTTCTTTGGTGTATGGGAAACCCTCTGGCCTAATTAAACTGTAATTTAGCCAGGCTTTCCGGAAATGTTAAGCAGCTGTATTTTCCAGTAGTTAGCACCTGGTTAAGAAATTATCCCCAGTCCAGAAGAACATTTAGAAATGCCTTCAGACAAGATTACCTCATTGAGTGTTCTGACATGTGCTTTTTTCCCCTTGGTTATGCCTTGAATTTATTATAATTGATGTATTATTACTGCACTGCAAGGAATCTGTAGGTGTGGCAGGGATATCTGGGTCTCACTGACTGTAGTCATCAAACCAACAGCTTGTTACAAAGCTAATAAAGGATGTTTCTTCCCTTTTAATGTAATAACGTAGGTTTTTGCTAAAGAATGCATCTTACCTCTAACATAACCAGGAATTTTAACTTCTGGTTCTCTCGGGATCAAAGTTTCTCGAGAGAGCTGCTTTTCATGGCACGTCTACTGATTTTGTACTATTTTGTGCAGAGTTTTTCTACAGCTGCAAGATCCCAAGGTGGGCCAACCAGAAAGGTAATCTCAGCCACTGAGATAGAGGGAGCATCAGAGACCGTTTACTCTGATTCATCTGCCAGTAATGCCTCATACCCCCTCACTCTCTCTGCACAGAGGCAGCGGAAGCTAACCTCCTGCAATTTGAAGAAATCCAGATTTGGGAACCCTTATTTTGGATTTTTAGCCAGTTCCCCAGACAGCAAACATGTGAGGTCCTTGGATCCCTCAAGACATCTCGGGGCAGCATCTCCAGTTAACAGCCAAAGCCCCAAAAATCTTCTAGAGAGCTCCAACCCACTGAAAATCAACTTGGTCAACGGTTCAAAAACAAAGGATTTTATGGTAGAAACAGATAAAAACAAACCAGTTTTTGTTATTTCTGAAGAAGGGGATGATCAGCAGCCTCTGGTCCTAGCAGAACACCTTAGTCAATGTGGAGATCACCTGTCAGAGCAAAATGCTGTGTATGCTCCGGCCATGCCAGAGAAACAGCCGGTGGTTCTGACTGCCGAGGGGAACAGCTCAGCCACCTTCACATCGAGTCTTCCCCTTTGGGCAAAATCCCCCACTTCATACAAAGGTCACGGGAAGGCCCCCGGCTCCTCCAGGGACCAGCAGAGCTCAGCAGGTGGAGATGCCAGCACTACTGAGACCTCACAGAACTGCGACTCCCCCGCTGCTCCTACGCTGTGCCAAGCGTCAGTGCAGTGATGTCCTCGGAAAGACTGCAACATCAGTTCCCAAACGCAGAGGGAACAGGGACATGAGCAGAGCAGAAGTTGTGCCGAGCAGCTGAGTGTGGCAGTCCCGTGGAGGCAGCTTTGTTGAGAGCGGGCTTTGCTTCCCACGCGCTGGGACTGAGATTACGAGGATACAAACCATAGCACAGCACAAATGCCATCTCCCCTTATGCTCACTAACCTCATCTCTCTTCTCCTGCATGAGATTTGGATGTAGTTTGTCCAAGAAAGCATCCTGTGAAAAGGTACTTCAGACAGCAGAAAGCCTTTTCTGGGATGGGAATGAAAATAACCTGGGGCGGTCACACCATGGTTTGTATCTGAAATGTAAATCAGTCCCCTGTCCCTGTGGCATCACTTGAGTCTTTCTGTTGGGAGCTCTGAGTTAACTTCTGTTTATAGCTCTGCCTGTACAATCCAAGCCTTGCCAAGCCAAGGGTAAGAATTCAATCATGCATGTTTGCATACAGTTTTGTAAACGTCATTTTAAGTATTTCATAACTTCTGCAGTCTAGCATAAAGCTTACCAAGATTTAGCAACTCTAATATTAAAGTCCATGATTATCTCATCTCCTAACTCTTTAGAGAAGTGTACAGACAAGCTGAGCAAACCAATACCAGATGCTTGTTCTAATAAAGTCTGATGTAGCTTTATCTTTGTTAGGTCTACATAGGCTTAGAACACCTCAATCCACTGCATTAGGTGACTCCTCATGGCAACAGGAGCATGTGTACAAAAACACTGAAATACTAGGAATAGTCTTCAGCATCCAACACTTGGATATTTGCAGCTGCTCTGATCCTATATCCACCAGCTATTTATTGCTGGTAACGCACAGTGACTGGAGAACTATTCCCCTTCCTTTAGCAGGCAAGACTTGAAAGACAAAATTAAGGTGGGGCAAACTTTGAGTGCTCACTTTCTTTAGAAATGAATCCTACGTGGCTGTGCCTCCCTGAGTGCAAATCCAGGGCATTCAATGGAACACTGAACCAAAGGGAAGCCTGCTAGTCCTACTGCCTTTAATAACCCCATCAGTATTTTAATTGCCTCCTGGTGATATTTTCCTATCTTTGCAAGAGACTCCTGGACATTTGCCCCACAATTTAGAATTTTCTTTCTTAAATGAAAAAGTTCCCTCTGAAGCTGCATTTTGCAGCTGACACAGCACATTGTTTTAAAGCAATAGTATGTCATAAAACAGGTGTCAGACAGAAATCTTCTGCACAAGTCTTCTCCTGTATTAGCTGCAGTGTGCATCCAGTTATCTTAATCCTTCTATGTGAAGGCATTTAAGACTGGCTCCTGAAATATTTAACTGAATTATTTATGATTTCACCTGCTATTACAGCTTCCATTTGCCACCTATTAATGTCTGAGATAGGCAACACAAGACTATAGGTTCTGCCTTATATTTTCTGTTTGTGTTTACATGTCTACCTAGACATAGAGGCATTGCAGCTGGTGGCAGTGGAAGCAAAAACACATTTGCCCTTTAGCAGTTGACTCAAACATGAACAGCAAACAAGTCTCTGCATTTATTATTTCCAGACTGTGTTGAGTAGTTTTGAAGTGCCAAAGTCTGGCTCCATGTTGGTTGGTTCTTTTTTTGGGGGGGATATTTTTTTGTTGTTTTAAATTAATGCTACTTGATTCAAAGGGAAGAGTTAATATATTTATGATTTTAAAAGTATTTAGAAGTCTTTGGTACTCTAACAATAACTTCTACTGCATTAAATTCATACGCATCGTAATTCAGTGTTCTGTTACTACATTTCTAAAGGTTGAAGTACTAAAATCTACTTTTGAAAAGTACTTGTGTTCAGTTATTGACAATAGTTACATTTGAAGGGCTGGAAAAAGTGGCTTTTTCAATAAAAGCATGTTTAACTACTCATTTCTCTAGTGTAACACCACTTTGTTTTGCTGAAAGCCTGAGTTGTACGGGCAGTGCCTCAGGCCAGCAGGACAGCACGCGGGGTACCCCAGTGGTGGCAGGAGAGCGGAAAAGCAAACGCTCCTCTTTAGATCCTTCCCGGTTTCTGCTCCGCAGCCGAGCGGGACTGAACATGAGGCTGTTTACAGCGACCTCCTCCACTACCTGTTGTGTAACCACAGAACAGACTTTGCCAGCCAGGTTTGTCCAACTGCTGCCAGAGGAGGTTTCTGTGGGAGTTTGTGTTTCCTTTCATATCCTGCTGCCTGAACACTCCTCCATCCCTGCCTGCTGCAGCAGCAAATGGCCAGTAATTCCCGGGGCTGCAGCAGCCACCCTGGCTGAGCACGGACTGTGCACACACACACATCTACACACACACAGTGGTGAGAGAGGCCCTCCTCCTGATCAGCATGCAACATCCAACAGTGCTGCTGATGCTCAGAACAGAGGGTTTACCAGCTAGTTAAAGGTGATGCCTTCTGGCACTAGAAGATGCTGAAGCTCAATGCCTGCAGGTGGGTGCTGCAGGTACCCCAGGGGAGACCTCAGTTCCTGACCTGCCTTCTGAAGTTTTTTTGTTTGATTAAGGGTTTTATGGATATTTTTTTCTTTTAGGCAGATGACTAAACTGCTAACAAGGTATCTGAGTTTTGTTCTGTACCTACAAAGAACATATAAAATATTTTCTTCCTCTTACCACTGAAGCAACTGTTTTGAAGTTCTCATATTTTCTTTTTTTAACCCCAGGAACACAAACAGCTTCTACCCAAACTCTTCAAAACAGTCATAGTGCAGAGTTAAGAAACTCTGAAAGCTCTGGGTGGAATAAAGCACTTTAATACTCTCAGCTGTAAATATTGACTAGGATTAGTTTTTTAATAGTATTACTTATGGCATTTATTTTGTTCCTAACAGCTATTATTACTTTGGAGAGCTGTGCTGCCACTTTTAATGACAGAAAACCTCATCCCTCATGCATGGGCTTGGGTTCAGTTTTACCCTTGTGCAGTGCAGGGTTTGCTGTGCGATTCTGTGTCCTGTAACCAAGCAGCAAATGATACAAGCACTCCTAACACTCAGTAAAGAGGGGGAAAAAATCATTCCAGTCACAACTGCATGGGGAAAAAATCATTCCAGTCACAACTGCATGGGGAAAAGATTTCAGAAAACGTTATGGAGCTTGCTAAGAGAAGTATTCTTTTCAGCAAAACTGAGTAATGTTCATTTTTTTTCTTTTTTAAATGAATTATTCTGGAATATACTAGTCAAACTCTTTAGCCAATGTGTAAGGTAGGATAAATAGGACAAAAAATGTGGGCATTCCCTATTTTTTCACTGTACAAACAGAGCTTCAGAATGAAAGCTTGAAGCTACATAAGCTGACAGGAATCTGCTGGGCTGGGGTTCTTACTGTCAGGTACTTAAACTGGTTGGGAATGGAGGCTCGAAGGGAAAACAACAGATTTAACATCCAGGTAATACATCCTAACTTGGAGGACTCAAAATAGCATTTAGCAAGAAAAATCCACTTAGAACTTAGTAGCAAAACATGAACTGAGGTTTCCTTTTAGAACTCTAACTTTTTGTTAAGAGCAGTTGGTTACAAAGCTTTCTACTCAAAACTGGTTTGTTGGGGTTTTTTTTCCTCTGGAGGGTGGCACATGAGCCCTAACAAAACACATTTGACTCAAACAGTCCAGTCAGTAGATTTTATTCTAAACAATTAAAGATTAATTTGGATTGCAAGGGAAAAAAAAGGTAAGTCCTAAGCCAACACTTACCTAATATAAGCCACTGAAACTCAGCAGCACTGAAAAGAATACCCAACAGAGACTAAATACAGCTTCAACATATCATGGTCTGTCTAGAAATGTCTTTGATGTTAAACCTCATATGGCACACTTAGCATTTTTTATAATTCATTTCCTATGGAAACTAATGAGCTTAAGGGTGAAATTACCTCATTGAAAGTCAAAATGGAAGTGTGAAGAAAAGAAGGATGACCTGGAAAGCAGATTTAGAAGCAATCTTTGCATATTAAGCATTGCTGTGGGAAATAGTATAATTAGTTTTCTTCAGAACTTATTCCTTGGAATTGTGTAAGTGGTATTTCAGCTCCCAAACATCATGCAGAAAGAATGTTAGATAAAATAGGTGGAAAAAATGCAAAATCCTCACATGTTCTTCTTCAAACCAAGATGTTCTTTTCCTACCTTTTGGTGACTGTTGACTAATTTTTAAGAGGGCAGACCATAAAAAATAAGGCCCCTTTCCAGCAGACTTCTAAGGGGCCATAAGAAACCAGATTTTCAGAGCATAATTTGGAATAAGCCTTCAGTTCCCAAATTCCTAACTCCTTTTACTTGAATCAACTTACTTCCCTAAGCTCTTGCTGCAGGCTAAGCCATCTGCCCGATACAGTTGTACTGAAGACTAGACATGGCTATCAAATGGATGCATTTTGTTTGCTGAATGAAAGAGATTAACATTGCTAATGGTTAACCTTGGAGAGTCAAAGACTAAGTTTTTCCTGTTAAATACAAGGAGAACAGTTTCAGAGTTTATGCAGAAATTATCCTGTGGAGTTCAAGTACCTGAGCCACTCCGAGGGCTCTGGGACTGATGGAGACCAGCCTGTTGCCAGCTGGCCCAGCTGCCAGTGGCCATACACTTGTTCCCTCTCAGTCACACCAACAGCTTTCTTTATTCTTCATGGACAAAGTGCTTGGAAGAGCTTTGGCTGTGCCAGACCTGATCTCTCAATAGTGCATAAATCCCAAATCAGCAGCTTCCTCAAACTAAATTACTTACAAGTCATTTGTTGACATAATGGAGTATAAAACCTTTCCACTCACCACTGCAAGTGCAGGGCCAGCCAAAATTACCAGTTTTAAAGGCTATCAGCTCATCTTTCTGGTGCACAGAACAACACAGCGTTTTCAGTTTTACATTACTTAACCTGAGTTTGAGCTTCACTTAAATTTAGTCAGACAGCTGGTTTAAGAACAGCAACATAGATTAGCTACAACATCAAAGGGGATCCAGCTTCAAGTACAGGAATGGCAGCAGCACAACAATCCCGGGATGCTAAACTGCAGTTTGAAGCTTAACAACTCTGGCATCACTGTCTTCCACCTCAGATACAACAGGGTGCAGACAAGTCCTCCTATTTACCTCAGCAAGGCTAAAGTTCTGTTCAGAAAAAGTTGTATTAACAGTAGTAATTTGAAACCTTGTAATTTATATAAATTAGATCACAATAAAGATGAACGCAGTATTACAGTCATTCCCTCGAGGATGCTGTTAAATCAAGTGGTACAATACTTGTCCCTTCAGTGTTGATGGATTTGCGAGAAATTAAAATAGTATCTACTTTTTAAAAAGTAGCAAACTTTAAAATCTGTCAGCATCTTGAAGCCCTCTTACTTCTGTTTAATAGCCTTTTGCTTATAGCATTAATTTATAAATCCTGTAAAGATACTGATGATCCTTTGCAGTGACATCTGACATTTAAGGAAGTTTGAGAATGACACAAAAACTGGTGTCATGTTCAGTTACTGCAAGTCCAGGGATGGTATTTACTTGTAAAATCTCAACATTCAAATTATTAATAGCTTGACCAAGCATTAGCAAGTGTTGCACACATCCATTTCTATGGTCAGAGTATATGCCACAGAAGAAACACAAACAGACAACTTCAGTATCTTTTTTTTCTTTTTTAATTAATAACTTTAGTTCAGGAAAAAAAATAAACCACAAAAGAGAACTGGAAGAACTACTCTCCACCTTCTTTATAAAAGAACTTTTCTCAAAGAGAGAGACTATAGACCTTGTTCACCACTATGTCAAATCCTATCATAATCACCTCGGTTTTCACATCTATTCTACCACATTTCATGCTCAGCTTCCAAACGTCTCTTATAAAGGAGGTGGGGATGTGCTTTAGACAGGTTAAAAATATGCTGCACCTTTACAGTATTTAAACAATTACACCAAGCATAGTTCATACATTTATCACATTAACTATCACCTGGTAACCATACATTTAAAAAGGTCTAATGTAGAGTATGTAATACCCATGACAGATACTCTTACTTACTTAAGAGCATATAAAGATCAGGATTTATTCACCCTCCCCATCTGCAAGTCAATTTCTGATCTCTTCCTGGTACAATATAAATGACAAAAAAATCCCTTCATTCCATTGCACTACCGCAACCCTATATGCATAGAAAGGCAGATTAATTATCTGTGACAGGGAAAAGGAAGAGGGGTTTATAAAAAGAATTTGAAGAACATCTACTGCACAGGTAGTTTAGATGTTAAGCACATGAGTTCTGCTGTTTGGGTTTCTTCCCCCAATTTGTTATTCTTATGGTCACACAATACATCTACACACAAACACAACTTGAGTAAGTGCAAGTTACTCCTGACCAACAAAACAACTTCAGCACAAGAGGCTTGAACACCAGCACAGTGACAGGCTGTGCTGAAAGCCCATCTGGGGTGTGGGAGTGGAGAATGAGAACGTAAAGCACATTTCTGCATATAATGTGCAAAGGCTTGATATCTCCACAACTGCACTCAATTTGCTACATGCACAGCCAGAGATGAAAATGAGATCAAAACCAGCTGGGAATGGTTGTCCTGAGAAGATACAATAACCATTAAAAAATCTAAACATAAAATACAAATACAGAAGCAACAGAACATTTTTAATAATACTAAAAGACAGAAACACACTGTTGTTGTTAAAAGAAGTTTCAAGTAATATTCCAGATCCAATTTCAATCCTACTCACAGGAGAAAATGCCCAGAGATTAGGAAGAGAAGTCCACACCAAAGTGTATTTTTAATAGCATAAGGGCATGGTCAACAGACCCATCCTTGCGACAGCTATTTTCAAAAATAAAAATCTAAACAGAAAGACATCATTCTAATCAGCATTCATATTAAGATGTGCATTACTGGAAATAGTTGGTTAATTCACTGCAACCAGTAGACACGATGTGCTGCATCATTTGTGCTCCATTATATCACAAGATACTGTGTGTACACTTTGTAACACCCAAGTATAAATCCTGCTCATAAAATAAGGCATACTTAAAAACAACATGGTCTCTACAGAGGTAACTTGGTATGCTGTCTTCTCATTCTGCTTCACTCTTCTAGGTATGATGAAAACAAAACTGGTCCCAGTCGAGGTTTGTCAACATTAGCAACCAGATTATGATGGAACAGATTAGATCATAGCAATTCGTGGGGAAGGGGCAAAGTTGGGATTTCTTTACTGTTAATGACACTTAGGACATCTCCTGAATGAGCTCTGCAGAAGGCATGAAAATAAAATCTACATTTACTATGTTAGTGACACCAGTATTCCCCTTCATGATCCCTATCTCTATCCCTATCCAGAAATGCCTCCATATTGCTACAATTTGTCCAAACTCACTTATTTTCTGTAAGATTGTTCCTTCCAGTAAAGCTGCTATATTCTTTTAAATTATAGCTTTTTCTACATTTTCACCAGTGTATGCATGCTAGAGAGCAGCTGCATTGCAGAGGTACATATTTAGCACACGGTATCAAACCAAAGAAGAAATACAAAAAAATGAACCACCAGTGTGTCCTACTGGCTGCTCTATGTCAAAAGCACTGTTTGGTCTTCTGATATAAAACACTACAGAAGTAATATTAGCAGATGTCTGTTCTGCTTCAAGTATTACCCCAACTTTAAATGCGATCTTCAAATTTTTGTGCAATTCTTTTTGTAAT
Organism: Machaerirhynchus nigripectus; assembly: GCA_013397975.1. NCBI lineage: Eukaryota > Metazoa > Chordata > Aves > Passeriformes > Dicruridae > Machaerirhynchus > Machaerirhynchus nigripectus. The sequence goes on from VZRQ01002109.1 coordinate 1,124,290, forward strand.
TTCACGTGAATAAAAACATCAACATGTCTAAACTAAGAAAGGAAACTGTACTACGTCCACTATAACACTGCACATGTGGTAGAAGCTTTAAGTTGAAACAGCTGTTTATGGGATGGATTTTAAAAAAATGAATATTAATGTGGTTTCCAGCCCAAATGCAATGGGTAGCAACAAAATATCAGACTACCGCAAAATGCAGTTACAAATATACACTGACAATTTCCTTCTTAAATATTAATGGCTCTTGAAATACCCATCAGATACCCATACAAAACTTTTCTATTTTAAGTCTAATGATTTTTCTTAGTTTCCTCACAAGTAGTGCAAATACACTCCTTTTTCTTAGGTCATCCCAAGATATGGCTGGTTTTTGTGTGTGTGATTTGCTTGTGTTCTTCACTGAAGTGATACAGGGACACTGCAGTCATGAGGATGGAATGCAATGCTTGCTGGACTACCTTGGGAAAAAAAAATCTACCTTATTCATGTACAGCTGTAAAATTCTACAAATTAAAAATGTCACATCAGGTTACCTGATGCAAAAGTTATTGATTCCCTGCTATGGGGGAACTGAGCAGATCCCCTGAAACCTTAAACTGTACAAGCAGTGTAACAGGTTTTTGTCCCCTCTCTACAGACTACAAGAATTCAGTTCTTGAATCGTGTTTGCTCACAAATGTGATTGAATTTCCTGAAAAAAAGAAAAACATAAGAGTATTAAAATGTAACAAAGTTCTCCAAAGTCAGGCAACAAAAGCAAGTCAGCATGTTCCACAGGGTATTTTAAATGTTAAATAGTCTAAAGCAGACCATTTACACACTAAAATGTCTGTTTTTCAGAACCTGTTTAGTTCACACTTTACTGCCATTTTACATGTAACAGGATTTTCAACATCTCTCCTGCCTAACCCTTATTAGTTTTATAATGCACACAGAAAACCTGTTATTAAAAAGCATTCCTCTGTACTTCTGCATACTTCAAACCCAGAAGGTAATTAAAACAGGAATTGGTGAATTAATTTTCCCCTCCAAGACATTAGTAACTTTTAGTAGACAGCATTACACAAGTCATTAAGAACTAGAATTAACCAGGCTGATGATACATTTCAACATAAACACATTCTCTCAGTGGCTTAGAATCTTATTTAAAGAAAAAGTTTTTCTCAGCCTGTGTTATGTAAGGTTTATGGGAATGGCAAATCTGTCATCATGGATTAAACAGGTAACTTAATTTTGTACCAAGGACTCCTTCCCACTTCTCAAAAGCATTTCACTGTTCACTCCTTGTTTTTCTCTTGCCATGTGGCCCCTGACACACAACTGAAACAGAAGTTGGGGTGTTGAGTTTGTCACTACATGTGGAGGAAACGGTGCAAAGGAGACCCTGAATGTCCCTCTCAGCTGAGTTAGATCAAAGATCAGAACAATCTTACTCACATAACCAAACTACTTAGCAGAACAATTTAGCTCAATTAAAAAAAAATTAAAATTAACTGGATATAAAGAAGTGGTATAACAGGATTGTTTGCTTTTATGGATTTTAGGAACCAAGAGTAGCAGCCAGTGAAGTTCTAGGAAGCACTAATGCTTGGAAAAGAAAAAAAAAGGAGAAGGAAAAAAAGGAAAAAACCCCTGAGTCATTTTTATTCTAGATGAAATTATCCACAACATGAACAAAGATGACTGGTGAGTACTTTGATATTGAATTAATGCTAACATTTCAAAACAAAATCTCCTCTGGGAACACAGACAGTCCTGTAATGTGAAGTTACAGATAGCAGTGGTACTTCAAATTACATCTGCAGCTTAAATCCAAAATTATTTTTGAAAGCTATTTGGTAAAACCCTTGAATTTGTAAGAGACTGCAGATGAATATTTTACAAGTCTGTCTTATGATCTGCTTGCCTGAGCTGCACAGACTGGTTATTTTCAACCCACAGTACCTGAAATATTAAAGGAATTATGCTAAGCGTGTATGTACATTGCAACATTAGAAAGATACTGCAGAATCTACTATTCATTAAGGCAACTTCTCAATAAGGGGTAATAGCTCCTCTATCTTAAATTACACTGAGAATTTAGAGAATTATTCATAAGGCAAGAAGGATTTTTCAACCCTCCCTGAAACCAGTTTGCTCTTAGGGAGAAAATTTTGGTTTTGTTTCATGAGTCTTTAATATTTGTCTTAGCACATGTGCATCTTTTTGTAAGAATGAAACTGCATTGGTCATCAGAGGCCTCAATTTTTTTTTATTCAAGAAGCTTGATTTATTTTGGAAGGATATTTCTCATAAATGACCAGATACCAGGAGTCCAAAGCCCCTGGATGTATTAAAATTCTTGACAAGCAGAGGGTTAATCTCTTTTCAGGCTCAATATTTAATTTTCAACGCATGCCAGATTTCTTGGGTCAGAGATGTAAGAACTAGAAACTCCTCAGCAACCTGCTGTGGCTTATGTTACATGCTCCAAGCTGCTCTTGTGGTTAATTTTTCCCACCAATTGATCCCTTCAGTGTAAGCTGCACTCAGAGTGTCTCCTTCCACCCCTGTGGGTGGAAAAACAGACCCAAGAAGTGTCAGCCATGGGCTACATCAGCTTACAAGTGCTGGCAGTGCCCTTCTGACATGCACGGAGAGCTCATTGCAAAGTTGTGTTAAAAACAAAAATGACCAAAAAAAACCCTCAAAGCTCACCCAATTCTGCGTTATGCTGCAAGTTCTGGCACTTCAAAGGTTGCTTTTTAGATTGCTGTTGGTTTGGGTTTTTTTTAAGGAACACAAACCAAAACCACCTTCTGAAGTGTACAACTTACATGGCATGATGTGCTTTGACCTGAGTTCGGCAGTTGCGTCCCCAGTAGCAATCAGGACGTGACGTGACAGTCACTACAAGAAGAATAAATGAAATGCTACATTTATTACAAAAGTCATTAAAGGTGACCCAGATTATTAAGCCACTGCTAATGGTGGTTACTCATCAGAAACAAGACATGATTGGCAAGAAATGACTGTAGCACTCTATTGTTTCACCTTTCTGGAAACAAAGCAAACACGCTGTGAAGGACAAAAAATTGATTTTTACTATTAAGTTAATGCAGACTTATAAAAGTGTTTGGTTCTCAGTGCTGCCAACTGAAGTTCTACCATTTAGTTTAATAGAGATGGACTTGACTAGACACTCAGCATTTGTCTAGATATATTCCCACACAAAAGAAAAATCATTAATTTGGGTAGAGTTTGTTCCTTTCCCCGACTTTCACATACTACAACTCAGCTGTCCAGCAGCTGAACTGAAAAGCAATGCTAAGGACAAACCAGGTACACTATTTTTGCTCATTATGCACAGCAGCACAAGCAGAGTGCTCAAGACTGGGAAGCTGTTGCTAACAGCAAGAACTAAATGGACAGAAGTAGTATTTAAAAGCAAACTGTTGGAGTAGCTTCTGTTCCAAACAAATTTAGGTCTGAAGGAGGCACAGTTGCTTGCATGCTATTTTAAACTAAAATTGTAAATGCAAAGATTTAGAATCAGTTTATGAAAGCATTCTTGTTCCTAGCTGAGAGGGTAAAATGTTAAATTGTTCAGAAGGTGCATTATTTTATTATTGTATTTGAATGGGAAAATAAATTAAATTACAGCAACTGGTTCCTGTTGACTATATTCTGATTTTACTGAATTCCTCTTTTCACTCTGCAGATACACTTATTCTACAGATGAGAAATGATACTGAAAGAAAAGGTTCCATTAGGGAGTCTGAAAATAACTATACACAAGCTTAGCAGCTGACAAGTAAAGCAAGGAGCATATCAGCCCTGCAAGGAGATTTGCACTGGGCTACATGGAAGGGCCAAAAGAACACAGATACAAAGATAAAACTGATGTTAACTCTTTAAGTGACTTTTCTTTCCTTACTGTGCAAAACAATCCCCACCTGGCAATTCAGCAACAGGAATATTCTGCCTGTACTGGTAGGCAAGTTCTCGAAAGCTGCGAAGGCCACAACAGTAGCAAAGCACTGTGTTCCCAGTAATTCTGTAATCTGGGGAGAAAACCAGTTCGTAAAAAGGTAAGGCTTAATAAATCAGATTTAAATGAAGAGCCAGGACTGCTCTGGTTCTTGTGCACAGAACTCTAAACTTCTTCATAACATCGCTGAGTTACATCCAGACAAGGCGTCATGCACGTGCAAGCTGAACACAACACGTACCTGACAACATAAAAACTCCTCTTTGAAGAGCTAAGAGACTTTCATTTAACATATTTTTCCATGTCAGACCCCTGGATGCCAGGTAATCCTGAAAAGAGCAATTTAAGTGTTTAATCCAAAAAATCTCCAACTTTAAAGAGTAAGCAAGTCACTTATTCTCAGATATTTCCAAATCTATCAGTAACTATTTCAGAATGGGTTGATGCTGATTACAAGCAAAAATTAAATACCCGTAACTTAATTAGCATGATACATTCAGACCACCAATAAAACCTCCCACTAAGTATCTTTTTTTTCAGATCTCCACTTTTGCCAAAAGTTTGCAAACAGATTCATTCCAGTCATACTCTCATTTAAAGTGAGTCAAGACTTCATCCAGTCTACCTAATGTAGGCAACTCTGTCACGGTACGGGCAAAATATTTTCCATACAAATTACTGTAAAATTTAACTTGTCTGGGACAAAATATTTAACAAGCATTGCTTTCCTGGCACATTTTTATTGAATTATTTTTCTCTTAAATAATATTTTGGATGATCATTTGGAGATCATTTAATCAGCCTTTTAGAATCAGGTTCTGCGAGTGACACAATGCTGCCACTGTAGCTATCAGGCAGCACATCACTTTCCTTTTTCAGTGAGTACATCTTAAACTTTGTACATTTGTTATTATCACACACAATGATTTTTAAACATACCTTTAGGATATCTGATTCGTAGTGGTTGTTATTCAGGACGCCATCTAAACACTTATCACCGAGATTTATTTCTAATCAGAAAAAGAAGAAGAAAAGTTACTATTTCTGACCCAAACCCCGTGGCCCTCACACATTTTCTGAAGGTTCCTCTGTTTCCTGAAATAACATGCACAGGCTCATGTGAGCACCAAGTACATGACTGCATTCAACGTTTGCTAATGCATGTGATTCATAACTTCCAGTGGCAAAGACAAGATACCGAGATTTCACTATTTCAACTTCAGTCCACAAACACTACCAAGCTGCAGAGGTTACCAGTGCTAGTAAAGCATATTCCATTAGCTCCAAACTGCAGCCAAGCCATTCAAACTGTTCTAATTTAGTTTCTGAAAATGTCAAAAAATCTTAATTTTCAAATGCCTGCTTCTTTAAGAGGGCAAGGTTCTTTTCTAATCCGTTACCATCAGATGCCCAGTGCTCTTGCACTGGTTTGTATGAATCTCTTACTAGACTGAAATACACCATGATTTTTTATATTGGAAAGCATTGTGCTCAGCAAGTGTAGTTTCTAAGCCCAGTGTTGTAGAAAGACACAAAGCTAAATCCTCTCAAAGTCATGACACATACCACTTCAGTTTTTTGTGTTGGTGATGTGAGGACACAGCCCTTGTTTCTTTTTGCATGACTGTGCTACAAACTAATCTATGTCTCTTCAATTACTTAAAGTTCCAGACAGACACTATTGCAAACAGGCTCATAAGGAACAGATTACTGCACAATACCACAGAACGGTGCCAAGCAGCCAAAACACGCCATGCGAGTGCAGCCCCAGTACAAGTGACAGAAGGGTTGCAGACAAACTGTGCCTGTAAAATAACAAAGAAAACCCCTGTAAGGACTTGAACACAACAAAACTCAACGGTTATCATTCTCATAAATCAGTAACAACAGATCCCTAATAAACTTGGTTTAAAAAAGGCACAACTTTCTCATTTAAAATACATTCTTTAAAGGGATAATAAATTCTGTAAAGGAAGATTCTTTCATGCTGTCACTACAAGAGTCTGAATAAAGAAGATTCATATAAAAAGCAGTCTTCTAAGTAAATTTAATAATAAGTAAGCAGAAAGTTAGTTCTGTAGAAAATAAAATACAAAATGTACACACATTGCTGAGGAGCAACATGAGGATTCTGTTCACGCTCTGCTCTTCGGTCAGGCATTGGCTGAAAGCAGCAGGTGCATATTACATGACTTCCCTGAGCAGGACACACGTATTCCTGAACAGCTGGATGAGTTAAAAAGAAAACAAAAATAGATTGAACAATGTACACAACTGCAATCTGGATGAGGAATCTTAGTGAGTATTAACAACATAAAAATCTCAAAGTAACAAGCAAGCAATCTTTTTACCAGACTCTATAAAACAGCAGAAAAACAGCATTCAGACTTCTAAACTGCACAGGTGTGTCAAATATTTCAGTATGCAGAACAGTTTAAGGACTATTAATCATCAGCAACCTATTCTGGATAATCACAGAAAAACTAGAGCCAAACTTTGCATTTGCAGACACCAGTGTGGAGTTGCTCTCAGTCCTGTGAGGGGGGGCTTGCTTCATTGTTGTAACACAGCTCATTGCTTAGCTCAGGGGAGTTGGAGATGATCTTTAAGGGCCCTTTCCAACCCAGGCCATTCTGACTCTGCCCCGAGTGTCTGAGCTGCAGTATTTTAGTGCCACACTGCTGGGGCAATGGGACACTGACCTGCAGGGAAGTTGGCAGAGGTTGATGGAGCATCTCCCAGAGCCTGCATTCCTCCTGCCTCTGTCTCCTGGCCTGTGCCAGGCACAGTTGGAACAGAGTGTCTTCGGTACCCTGGGCATTGTCTGCATACTATATATGGTTGACTGAAAGAATAAAATAAAGTCATATGAAATTATACCAAACAAATGCAAATACAACTTACATCACTATGCTAGACAAGGTTGGTCAGACTCTCAAAGTTTAAATTTAGGATTTCCTCATTCAGTAACAGATGGAAGTTTATGTAACTTTACAGCTCTGAAGACTGCTGTAGTTGTGACAGATAAAAACTTTGGTGTTTGTAGTATTCCTCAAGAAGTTTTAAACAAAAGGAAAAGAAAAAAAAAGAGCAATGTGACTGAAAGAGAGAGGAACAAAGCTGGCATAGTTATCTACATGAAGAATTCTTCTGTTCCCCTGTAGACATTTAATAAAAAGTATTTGCTGTGGAAGATAGAGAGGAGGTATTTTGGTACTTGGGAATTCCTAAGTCAAGCATCAGCTGCTTTGGTACCATGCACCCAGTGAAAGCAGAGCAGCATTCCAGACAGGTAAGAAAGCACAATCATTGCAAATGCACTCATAGGATCATGGACTGCTTTACCTCCTGACAAGATCTTAGCTAGAAACCTATCTCTTTTTTTGTTGCACAATTCACCATAGAACTGTTGGTCACAAACTGAATCTTGCCAGACTTCTAGAAGTTCTAATTTTTGCTGACTGCTCAAGGTTCAAAAGGATGGCCAGCAAAACTGCCAAGTTAATTACTGTCAAGAATGAACTTACCTGAAAACAGATTCATTCTGGCAATGATCATGGAAACACTATCAGCAATAACAGCACTTAGCAACTAGCTCGGTTTGTGGGTCTGTGCATTCAAACACAGGTACATCTAATGCAGCACACAACTTTAAAACAGACGTACCTGATATCTGAAGATTCACTGTCTACATCTGACAATTCCAGTAAATCTTCAGAACTTCCTTCCTCATCTGAAAAAGATCTCCGTACCTTAGGCTGTAACATGTCTTGAGTAATTTTGTTTCTGGCATCCATGCTACGAACATCATCTTCATTGCGACATTTATCTGGCATATCATTGAGAACCAAATTCAAATTTCAAGAGAAAGGAACAGCTCACATCCCTGATCTGTACTCTACTTTGTTAACAGTTACCATTATTGTGTTTTCATTTCCATAAGACTTGGTTTTGGATAAGAGAGTTCTAGACCATCTTAGTTAAATTCCCCTCTCTGTTAAGGAAGTCTAGTATCAGTCAACTGAAGTTTGGTTTTCAAGAGGCCATGATCAAAGTTAATTAAATCTACATTCAAGTATATTTTTCAGAAGTATCCTTCTCATGATTAAGAAACAAATTAAAATGAAGAATTCTTAGCATACTTACTTACAGTATTAAATCATCTTCCACAGGTCATTATGTCATGTTAAATGCACTTGTCTGACAAACCATGTCAGAGAAAACAGCAGGGAAATAAAACACACTGGTATTTTATGGACAGCAGTGTGTGCAGACATCAGTTATGCAGCTCATATGTGACAGCCACCAGATTCTGCCACAGACACTGTTCAACTTGCCTGGATGCTGAATCAGATAAGCTTCTACCAAGTTGTTCAATATGTGATTTTTACAGATACGTTCTACTGGACAACGACAAGTTGGACATAGAGAAGATCTTTCCATCCATCCTGAGTAGCAGGCAGCACAAAAAGTATGCATACAAGGCTGCAAGCTGGAAAACAAGCAAATGGAGTCAAAATACAAATCTTGCATTTTTTCAGATATATCCATAACACTCAAAAAACTATTTAGCATTGATTTGACTATATAGATGGGGTAGGGAAAGGAAAATCAGAAGGGCTTGTGAAAATGCTGATTATCCTGACCTCCTCAAACAGTTGTCACTGAGTGTCTTGCATTATTACCACACGATTAAAGCTTTTGTCACTCTTACATACCTTACACAGTCATGCAGCAGTTCTTGGCAAATAATGCAAGTTAATGTCTCTTCCATCTTATCTGGTTTCACATTCGATGTTTTTGCATCTTCACAGCCAATTTTAATTATACATTCACTAGGAGCTGCTGGTGACAGATTTGGACACGTGTCTTCATCTACAAAGACAGAAGGAGAGAGTTTTCAAAGCTTTTTTTAACTTTTATTTAGGTATTAAAAAAAATCCCTGGAAGATATGCACTGATTCACTGTTCACTGGCAACAGTCCCAAAAGACATTCCTGCTTTACACACTACAGCTTCTGATACTGAAGACATTATTTTCATGGGAGCAGAAATCAAGTAAGTGAGATGCAAGAAACAAGCTGAAGGATTGATGACAGCTGCTGTAATTCAATTTGGATGGGAGGGGGTGAGGGTTAAGTTGCACAATACTGTAGTATACTAGCCTCCTCTTAGTTTCTTCTTAGCAGGTTCCAAACCTTCCTCCTCCCCTGTTCTTTGAGAATCTGATTCTGCATTCTCTTCGTCAGTGACTTCAGGAGTGACTGCAGAAGCTTCAGCATTCATCTCCAGCTTTTCATGCTTGTCGTGCACTGCTCTTACACACATGGATTCTAAGATGGGGAAAGCAGGCACAGGAGTGACAACTGAGGACTGTGATCCTATAAAATAAAAACAGAAACATGAACATGGCTGCACACAGCTATGAGACACATGAAAACAAAAGGTACTCAAACCCTGCCGAGGCACACGCATCAATCCAAACATCTGAATAGGAAAAAGTGGAGCAGAAAAGCAATGTCTGCATAACTCCCTAAACACACTCTGAACCAATGTGACTAATTGGAAGACCTGGGGGTAAACAACCTATTAGTTGTGTAACCCTACTTAAAATCCCCATTCCTCTTTCAGCTGTGGAGTATTTATTCATAAGACTATTATCCACACCAGGTCTTCCTGACAAAGATGCCAGGCAGGAGTTACACAATAGTGATCGTACATAACAGGTTGGGAACACAGCAAAGGGAATGCTTTGTTTCCATAGGAGCCAATGAAGTCCCAATGAACTGCTGACAAATGCATAAAGGAATTCTCACAATTGCTTCACTCATCCATCAGGATTTACCCTGCCTGCTCATAGAGAGAAAGTTAAAATGCACATATCCACCGGGTATTTTTGCTAGAACTTCACAAAGCAAATTCTACAGACCAAGATAGAGGTAAGAGATCAATCTGTTTAAATTCAAAACTGGAGTAACAACTGACGAGTTGGACTCAGTGATCCTGATGGGTCCCTTCCAATTCAGCATATTCTATGACTGTGTGATCAAACTTGAAATACTTGACACAAGTCTCACCAGATGTAGACGGATTATCCTGCTGAACAGATGCAGACTCAGCCGGAGAGGTAGAAGAAGCATTAAAGAGGTTAGATGTAGAAGTAGATGGCTGTGGTTCCTCATAGCAAGACTGAGTAGCTGACAGTGATGAGGTAATTTGGGTCTCATCATTACTTCTTCCTGTACTTGAGGTATCTTTGGTCACATGGCATTGGTTTTCTACATTAACTTCTACAGTCAGAAGGGGGGAAAGGAAAGAAAAATATCTGTGTGACAGTCACCATATCATGGCTTCAAAATTCCAAGGAATCAAACTCTCTCAAGAGGGTTACATTAGCCATTGGAGCTTAGCTCCTCTTCATGGATCTTGAATTACTTCCTTACCTACTGGTTCTTGAGTTGCATCATGTTTTGTGTTTAAGGATTCATAAAGATAAGCAACATCTGAAAGAGATTTAAAAATATTCATCATACTCTTTAAACAAAAATTCACTAAACTTAATCCCACATAAACAACTTCTATTCACAAGTGGCTGCATCCCCAAAGTGCCTGACAGTGGAAGAGGCAAATGAGGGGTCACCTCAATAGTACCATGTTAATACTCCTACTTAGGAGGCAATTAGGAGCAGCACAGCGAGATCTTTTCTTCTCAGGAAACCAGGCAGAGCAGCTTTTGTGCAACGTTTAACTTGTGCCAGCCATGGAACCAGAGGCTTAATCATTTCTTAAACCTAAAATCTGTTCTGTCAGAACAGACTGTATTTTTACTGATATTTGAATCAAAGTTCTTCAAAGAAGCTTATTATTTCTGAGCTCACTTCTCAACCTCTTCAATCAATATTATTTCATTTCTTTGTGAGATACATGAACTCTCAAAAATACAGATTAGGACATGCCATAAATTTGAGCCAGAAACTAATTTAGAATCTATTAATAAAATCAACTGGATAATATCCTTTTCTTTTCCATCTTACTTCAACTTAATATTGTTCCAAAAATTCCTCTAACTTGCTACCTTTTTGTCACCTCCAACCACCTACAAGAAAATAAGACTGCCTTAGTTTGCAGGAATCCTTTTTCTGAAGGGAAGAAGTTAAAATATTGTCTCCTTCAGTAGGACTTAGAATGGACAAACAGGCATGCCAAATCTAAATTTTCCTCTGTGTTTGAAGATGGAAAAGCTGAAAAAGCAAAAACAGAGGCTTGGTAATTTAACTACTTATTAATGCAAACAGAAATCAGTGATTCAGTTCATTACCTGGGAAATTCACCTAAGTGATTCATCTAAGTAGCATCAAGTGCAATAGTGCCAACTTAGAAAGAATTTGTGAGATAAACTATACAGACAGAAACTATAGCTTATCATTGCTTCATGTAACATTTACATCAAACAGCACAAATCTGTCTGTATATAAATTAGCAGCAGTTTCATAAAGGAAGTATTTCAACACTGAGTATGTATCCAGAATTTTTTAAATTACCAGTTCATATGTTTTTACTGTACGAAAATTGTAAATACAGCATTGTTCCAGGTTTGCCAATTCTACTTTCACTGCAGGGCTTTCCCCATCTCCCCTCCATTCGCCTCTTCCCTCTTTAAAACAAAAAAACCCAGCATGCACACACAAAAACCCCACACACACAAAACAAAAAGCTTTTGCAGCCTTTCCTGCTGGTGCCAAAAACTGCTTCACTGGGATATATAAAGTATCACTAACTACCCCAGCAATTTGACTTCTAAAAGAAGCACTGGACATGTGATTAGAACCTCATTACTTACCATTCCATGCATTAGTTCTACCAAAATTACTTCCAGGCACATTTCAATTTCAGACAGTTGCTCAGATTTGTCTCTGTAAAAACTGGCACATCCATGACCTCTTCTCTAGAGACTTGTTTTTAAACATATTTCTCTTTAAAACAGAACTACTCAATTTTATTATACTGATACTTCTTTTCCCTCATGACTCAAAAGAAAATGACTAAGCATGCCATATAAAAAATATTATTCACTTACTGTTCTCTGGCTCATTTTTTCTGTAAACAACATAGATCACATCCCCAGTCTGTAATGGGTATGTCTGCTTCTTAACCACTTTCAGTTTATTAATTACTGTTCCATTAGTACTGTAAAGAGAAAGAAAAGATAACTTTGCATAAATGTTTTCACAATTACACGGGAGAAGGAAGGGAAAACACAAGATACATTTAAAGAAGAAAAACTATTGGCTGCCCCCCAAAAATGTAAGTGGACTAAAAAAATTTTGAAAAAAAAGAAAAAAAAGGAAGTCTAGAAACAAAAAATTTCTCCCAAAGACAAAAGTGCAGAGCTACTGGAACTCCAAAGCTCATTTGCAGCTACTGGTAAAGAGATGGCAGTTGACAGACAAAAGATGCCTGATATTTGGCACACATCTCCAAATAATTAGATGATTGTTTCTGCACAATAGTCTCCACCCTTTACGTATAAAGCCCGAAAGGACAATATGAGTTCTACTCAAAAAGTTCCAGGCTGTGTCTTCCAATTGACACTGGGAATCTTGTAAGACATTCTCTGACAAAGGAACTTCTCCTGTACAGTCAGGGATGCCATGCAGCATTACATTTTTTTCCTCCTCCTCCTTCAAAAAGGAAAAAACCTAAAATTGTGAGGTTACTTGGACTGTTTGTGATTTGAAAGTGAGAAGTCAACAAAGTGGAAAAAAGTTATACATAATAAAAGATGAGTTGGAATGAATTATTTTGACATTGATAAAAAATTCAAGACTTGTAGAAGAAATTAAACTAGGGAAAAGGAAAATGCAGATCATTGCTGATTAATTTCTTTATCCCCTTAACTATGGGTGATGTTGTATACACAAGCCATTAATGTTTTATAACCAAGTCAAGTTATTCAAGTACTGAATAATTCCAGCTCACTTGCAGTAAGCCTCCTTCAGGGCTGCAGCCCTCTCAAATTTTGGACTTCTGCCGCTCAAACTTGCAGCAGCTGGTACCAAATATGAACGAACAGAAAATACCTGCTTTTCCCTCTCTGCAGAGCAGCTGCAAGAAATAACAGCAAAGCTGTGCTGCCACCTCCTGGAGGCACTGCCCGTGCCCAGGGCACCACGGACTGTCCCTCACTGCAGGGGAGTTATTTGGAAATCAGCACCTTCCCCCTCCTCTTTTCTAACACAAAAGTATGAATTCAAGGTTCAGAAGGAAAAACAAGCCCTTTGGAAGCACTACAAGTCTTGACCAAGGTATTAGTTCTTGGTCTTGCTGCTGCAGCTGCTTCCACCGTCTCTACGTGGCTGAGTCAGCTAATCCAACATAAATAATGGCATACCAAAAAAATAGAAATGCTACTTTAAACACCAAGAAATGAACAAAATCTTTGCGTCACACTGATGAAACTTCAAGCTTCTCCTACAAGCAAGAAAACTACTTATAGCTTGTCTTTTTCCCCTCAGGCATACAGATGTTGACTAGGCTGAAAGACACTAGCACTAAAGAACCAGCAGAACAGAGAAATCACTGAATGAATGTCAAAGTTTAGCAATTAAGAGAAAAACAGAATTTTGGTCAGTCTGCTAGAAACAACACTGATTTTTCACTTCACACTGATGGTAGTGGTAACATGTTAAAAAAGATTACATTGAAGCAAAAATTGTATCTCCCTCAATTGCAAAATAAAGTTTACACCAATCCCTGAGAGCTGTCAGAAGTCCTTTAACAAAACTAGGAAACGACACATTTGACCTCCTCAGTTTTCCAGAAGGCATAACACAGCATGCATCTCCCATCTGCCCCAAGTGTTCTACACCTTCTTTTGTAATAAATCAGCTAAATTCAAGTAACAAGACTTGTCTTTTACTGAGTTTTAGCTTCTACAGGCAATTCCTAGCCCAAACATTTCACTAAACATAGGGGGTAAAATGTCACAAAGTATTTTGTGAAGTAGCTCTGTCATGACTGCCAAGTTCCAAGGTTATTCTGGGGGACAGTAACTCAAGGTATTTTTTCGGGGGAAAAAAAGGGAAAAAACCCCCAGACACCACACATCTAGTAACCACTCAGGCTTGGTCTCACAAAGCAAGTTCCAGAAAGAGCTAAGCAAGACCCTGCTCATCAAATTGACTACAGACAGCCAAATCTTTTCAATTCTGTAGTTACACAGACTTCAATGAGAGCTGACTAATGAATTATTTGGCACACACGGACCCAAATGAAGTGGGAATAAATGGATATCACTTAACACAGAAAATCGTAAGCTTTTCTTCAATGCATTAGTAAACTAAAGCAGTTGTATCTATCTCAGCCAATAACCAAAGGGAAAAAATTATTCAGCTATCCCAGATAATTGTACTGGTCTTTCATTTCCAATTTCAGGCTTTAGCATGAGGCTTTTAACAGATATGGTACCATTCCAGATTAATGTTGTGGGTATTTTTTAACCAGACACACATGATAAATTATGATATTTGTACCTTCCTCTAATGTTTCAAATTAAAGTCCCCATAAAATAAGCAGAAAGTACAATGAGATTCCCAAATATGAAGACCATTCATTAGGATTTGGTATTGAATTTATGCCAACTGGCTGTACCATTTTTCAAGGGGAGAAGAAAAACAGTACTATCAGATATAATTTTTCTGTGTTGTGAAACTATGTCACAAAAGGTTCCAATGTCACTTTTTTAAACAGTGAAAAAAAAAATCCGGGCTTGACTCAATTCCAGTGTGGTTGATGACTCTACAGTTTCATTAATGAACCGTAAATTCTGTTTACTTCCCAATCCCATCTGCTGCACAGAATTGATGTGAACAGCTTCATTCACAACAAGGTTGTTTTTGAAGTAGGTGAATGATCTATGTGTTTTAAGAAACTTTCATATCCTTCCAAGAAAAATGCCAGTCTACTACTTCTTTAGTAATTATTTGCATCCATCTAGGAAAAGAACGTAGTTCATGTTAAAGCTTCTGGGTTAATAGTTATCTGCTATTTAAGTGCATATAATGAGTTTTGAATTCTATTAAGGTACAGAATCCCTTCTGTACTGTAATTCTCCACTCTTTCAATGTTCATAGACACAGTTTTGACTGGAGGGTGACAAGAATTTAGTAGCAGAAGGGACACCAGCACCAACTGCAGATCAACCTCTGATTTACCCCCAGAAAGGGAATATCTGCTTGTCTGTCATATGAGTATCAGCCTTGTGTAAATAGTTTCCTGATCTAATAGTTTCCTGATCATCACTTACTACTTAGAAGCTTAAAAGGAAAAAATCCTAGAAAATAACAAGAAATTACATTAGTTGCCTTTAAAATTTCTTTTTCAAAATGGAGAATCTTACAATTGTTTTTACTGGGAGAAATCCAACTGCTGCCTCCACTGTGTTAGGTCAGCTTGTACAATTTGTTTTCTTTCAAGCAGCATAGTGCATGCTTTGGAAAATAAAGCAGAAACATATCCCAAAAAAGGGCGAGGCTGAATATTTTATTGTACTCTTTGCTAACTCTTGGCTTTTGTTACTTCCAAACTTTTATTTACTCAGTAACTTTGAATGCTCTATGCATTTTCTTGCACATGCAAGTTTTGGGTAGTTCTTTCCAAAGCAGATTCAAGAACTCATTATGCTATCAGAAGATAAAACCCAATGTTGGCTGCCTCCATATATTTGATGATATTCTTTGGATCAGCTACAACAGAGAAACAAAGTCTGCTCAGTTTGACTGTCCCACACTCGCTGCCTCCTTCAATGCATTCCTCTTCACCAGAAAACTCTGAGCTTGACCACAGCAATGTTTCCAAACTTTTTTCCACTTCAGAGAAGAAAAAGCTGACATTGCAGTATTTTTCTGACTCTGGGCATCTGTACTGCCAACTCAAACATTCAAGAATCATCTTCTTTCAGCCTGATTTTTTGAGACTCATCTGCTACTTGGCACAAACACTGGAAGACCCAGAAGAGTCTTCTGCAAGCAGTCATATCAAACCTGTTTGGTTTCTTGATTCAGCAAGTGGCAGCCACACTTCAGCTCACAGGAGGGAGAGCACTCCAGGGATTTGCTCTTTGTTAGATACACAGCAGTGGAACAGGCACAAGCAGCTCCCTGGCAACGCTCCATGCACGCAGCCTTTCTGCTACACCACCTTGTAACAAGCCTCACCTTTTCATGAATACACCATACACAAAATAAACTTCAAATTGGCTTTGCTTGTTTTTTGCTGGCTGCGCCTTCTGCCCCAGGGGGTGGGTAAGAGGGAAAAAAATAAAAGAGGCAGGAATGTTTCTGCATCATGCACAATTTATTTAGCTTGTTCTGTCATAACATTGGTCTAAACCAATTCTGCCACGGACAGTTTCTCAAGCTTAGATTTACAGCTACACTCTGAGACTGCCATGACAGGCAAACATGGCTTGGTTTGTTGCTGGGAACATCCTGAAATTCAGGATTATATTGGAGCATGACAACTGTAAACTTTTCCTAGATAACCCAGCTAAGCCTGGTATTTTCCCTAAAAATTCAGCATTCCATCCCACAGCTTCTGGGAGTAAAAACCCTTCAGGAATCTATCCAGGGACCTACCCTGGACCTATCTCTAGTTACAGCCTTGAAGAGGAGAGGGAATACACCCTTATCAGGTTTGCAGATGACAACAAAGCAGGGGCAGAGCTGCCATCAGAGGCACTTTGGCAGGCCAGAGGAATGTGCCCATGATGTACATAGATAAAGAGGAAAGTTTCACATTTGAGTTTTGAAGGATATCATGTTGAATCCCTGTTCCAACAGCCCAGAAGGCAATTAAATATGTTATTGTGGCAGCTCAGGGTTAGTATCAAATACCTGCTGAACTTTTGACAAAAGTCCCTCCAAGAATATTCTGAGAAACCAACCTTGTATCTTCCAATGACACTTGACCAGATTCTTCATCCACTATGATTTTACAGTGATCTCCAGACACCAACTTGTTGCCAGGGAAAGATAAGTCACAGCCTTAAAAAGAAAGCAGATTTCCCAGTGTGCTTAAAAATACACATTACACAGTCAGATCAGCATTCTACATGGCTATAAATGCAACACAAACTGACTCATGTACATCTGCAATAGTTCAAAATTCTACTGTCACACAGGCAACAACACAGTGTTGCTAGTGTGAGATATGTAAATACAAGTGGTGAGATAGCCCCATGTGCTGATGTGAACATTTCAGCCATTTGAAGAGCTTTCAGTTCCCTTCTTCCCCCCAATCCTAGCCCTCAAAGATGGAAATCAAATCACAATTACTCTGTTCTAGAGTGGTACAGGAATAAATCCACACATATCTGAAGCACTCAGTTTAACTCCTAAAGGCACACATCTCACAGTAACCAGCTCTTCTTCCACATCACTGTGATGCTATTTCATTGGATTTAACTTCTGTTTTATTCTGCTGTACTGGGGGGAAGCAGTAGGAACCAATAACAATTTTAAAAAATGGTGATTCAATAATGATTTTTTTAAAAAGTACCACTGTTCTATCTTATAGTCTTTTGTTTGTTTTTAAATAGGAAAGTTTTCCTCATCTTTGTTGACAGCATTATTATGTTAATAAAGCTGAAAAGAATTACAAATCCAGGACTAAGATTTAGGGGTACACAGGAAAAGTGTCATGGCAATGTTGATGTGATAGAAACCTTCTTACCTACAAGGGCTCTGAAAAAATCTAGTCTTTTAGTTCACTTTAACATTGAATATTCAAAGCAACACTCAAGGTTCCCCACTGATCTCTCACAAATGACTCAAAGTACTTGCTTACACCAAAGTTAAAATTAACAACCGTGATTCCCTGCCACCTATTCACATTGTGGGTGCACTGATCTCAGCCTGCCCAACAACAGATCCAGAAGGAAAGTAGTAGCCACTACCTCAAACAAGCAGTTCTCCTGAAGAGTCGCAAGTATTGCTTATAAAGTCACAATCTGGTATTCTAGTAACCACCCATTTTATTAATCCATTAGTAAATAGCTATGAAAGCAACTGAACACAAAAGAACTCATCTTTTTTTCTGCCAGACAACCCTTCAGCAGACATCAGCTTGAAGAATTTGCCCATAGCTTAATGATTAGCAATCTCAATAGATATCACCAACTGTAAATTTGCAAAACATTTTTCCTACAAGACACTATCAGCCCTTCTCATAGAGCTATAGCATCTGGTGTTTGTTTATTTACAACTATTTACAGTTATTTACAACTATTTACAGATCAGCCAAATAGCTTGAACTCATGAACAGGAAAAAGAAAATTAGCAGTGTCAAGGCAGAGTAAAATAAAGTTAAAACACTTCCACCCTTGTTTCAAATACACTAAGCATTAAATCCTTTAAAATAAAGGCAAGTAGTACAAGTCCTAGACTCTGGGAATAAAGTTTTCAAATCGACTCTCAGAGAAACTTTCAGTATTTGTTGGGCAGTCTTTATACGGCCAGAAGAATTAAGGGCTTTTATGTGGGCGTTTTCTTTTCTGTGAAGCCGAAGCATTTTGCATCGCAGTTCCAACTTATTTTAACCACAGAAACAAAATGAGAACATAAACAGGACGGAAGCACAGAAACTTCTGAACCAACTTTCCTTATTTATACAAACTGCCACAGACTACCTAAAAGGCATACTGACTTTGAAACGTGCCCGTGTCACAAGTTACTGAAAAAGAAAAGGTCAGCATGAAACTACTTATTCACAGAGCCAAGAGGTAAATTAGGAATACGGGATGGCCTGGCAAGCACCTCCAGCAGCTGAAAGCACCGAACCCAACTAGTTTCAGTCCGCCTTCCAACGCAGTAAAGGCCAGGAGGGGGGATGGCTGCCGTCCCCGAACACCGCCCCAGGCCAGCGCAGCGCGTCCCCGTCCCACCTTTCTTGCGCCCAATGGTCCATTCTCTTTTCAGCAGCAGGACGTGCGGCTCTGCCTCATCGGCACCCAGCCGGATCAGCTTCCCCCAGGCCTGCGGCTGCTGCTGGCTCTGCTCGCCTCCTTCCGACTGCTCCATTTGGATTCACATCTGACAAAAACAAACAAAGCGAACCCAAACCCCATCATCGCACGGCACCCAGGGGGGCACAGTGTTCCCCGGCACCCCCGGGGGCCGGGCCCTGCGCGCCGCTGCCCCGCAGCCCCCTCGCACCTCCGGGGGCTCCCCCGGCCCCGCCGCTCCCTTTTGTGCGGCGCTGCAAAGCCCTCCCTCCCCCTC
>VZRQ01002109.1:1143656-1176757 GCA_013397975.1 Machaerirhynchus nigripectus
TCCGGTGAGGCCGCGCTGCGCGCCGCCCGTAGGGACGAGCGGGGCTGCGGAGGGGCCGAGGCGGCGGCGACGCCCGGGCGGACATCTTGGGTGGGGGCGGGCCCGCCGGCGGGACAAGGCACCCGCCGCCATCTTTGTTACGGGCAGAGCGATCTCACCGCGAGCCGTGTGCGCCGGCAGCCGGCCGAGGTAGTTTCAGCGGTCGCATCCAGTGAAAAATTGTTGTAGTTTAACTCTTGGGTGTTGAGCAGTCATTGGTTTGCCAGTAGCTGCTTAATAAAGAACATAAGTGCTGTTCCAGGGCCAGCTTTAAAAAGCAAGCTCGGACTGAGGCAGGATCAGTGCCCGCTGAGGGGGCGGGGGGTGTCACGCACGGAGGGGGCAGCCCCAGTTTTGCTCAGGAGACTCTTAAAAACCCAAACCTGGCATTATCGGGGACAAGAGCAGGCGACAGAGCTTTCCGAACCTTCAGAATCGTCACTTGGCTCTTTGTTGTCACATTGACCGCCTCATTTCTATGTCCTCCATTTGGTGGTCCATTCCCCCTTTGTGTAGAACACTGTCACTACTATCCACTTGTGGATCCACTTGTTTATATTGGTTTCGTTTCGTTTTCCTGGGACGTTTGTATCACATACACCATATTCTTTTTAGACCAATTAGCACCCCATATAAAGTGGCTTCTTAGCCAAACGAATTGTGGTCCTTTTGCACAGGATCAGTAGCAGCTTTTTAGTGACACGATTTCTTTATCATATTCATCTGAAGGACTCAGAACAGTTTTATGTTAATCAAAACAGAGGGAGAAGAAGCTGAGCTATCCTGGCTGTCCCTGCTCCTTAAAGTAGTCATCTAACATGTACAGAGGCAGTGAACCCATTTTTTCCCCTTCACTCAAATGATTTTGAAGTCTGGACTAAATGAGAAGACAGAAAAATGGAAACAAAACACTAAAAACAAAACCACTTGCAATTCTTGGCATTGATACTCCCACTTGGTTCACAGGCTTGAGCTCTCAAATTTTGTTTTTTTACCTTTCCTGGAAGCCCTGAAAATCCCCTTGGCCACAGAAATCTCACAGTAAAACCAGCCTGTGCAAGACAGCTGGATGGGGCCACTTATAGAAGCAAAATTATTCAAATACAGCAGTGTTTGGATCTGCAGTTTTAACTGATACCTAACACAGTATTGCTTCACAGTCCCAATCACGTGAGCCCCAGGTGAGGAAAAAAATACAAGCACACATGAGTCAAAATTGATGCATGTACTTAAGAGCTTTGTGTTATTGACCTCAGTCTATAACTCTTGCCTTAGTAATAATACTACAGAAAAATGGTTCTTTGAGACCGGAATGTCTACATTCCTTCGAAACAATTTGTCTGTGAAATACCCTGCTTGCTTTCAACTTTGTCCTCACTGAGGAATAGAGCTTTTTATACATTTGAAGAGAGGTACATCAATGGAAGTTACAATCACTCAAAAGCATTGTCATGGTGCTTCATTTTTGTTACTGCTCACAGTGACTGGTAATTGTTATCTCTGAGTGGCAGAGGAAAATACCAGCACATGGGAGATGCAACTAACAGCCCAACAACCAAATCTTTTGTGTAAACTGTAGCATTAGCTGAGGGAGGAAGTTGTTTTGTTATATTGTGGCATTGAGAAAACGTATTTTCCAAATATTCCTGCCAAGAGATCCCTCTGCAATCATACCAAGGAATTACTGCACCTCGGTGATAGCACAGAGCAAGCAAACGATTGGTTCAGCTCCTGCAGCTCTCCCATAGTATCCATGTAAAAAGACAGCAAGTGAAACATACAGCTAGCTTAACGAGTCCTGTGTGGATAGGAGACTCAATTAAAATTAAATTATACAACAAATTAGGTTTTAAATGCTGCACTGCTTAGCCAGCCAGACAAATAATAATTAGAGATGTACTGATCTGCTGCTGTGTGCAGTTGACTGCTGTAACTGCTCTCCATGTGCACTCACCACACTTGTACCCCAGCTCGGGATAGTTTTATACCGCATTCCAAGTAATCCATCTCTTAACAGGCCCATTTTGTGCTTGTCAGCCTCCTGAGCTGGGCAGAATGGACAGGATCTCTTTCTAGAGACCACCTTTCCCATCTGTTCCCTCAGTTAAGGTTTCTTTGTACCTCCCCCTCTTCTTTGTTTCTAGACTCCAGCTCATTCTAGATGGAATTCATTTTCAGGCTCTGAACTGTGTAGGTATACATATGTCAGGAGAAAAAGAAGCTACAGATATTACTTCTTTTCTGCCTACAAGCAGTGATACACATACCAGCAGTTTGAAAATACCCCGTGGTGGATCGATGGGTACAAGCTAGAAACTGTCACCTCTGATACTGGTTCCAGCAAAAGAAATTTAGGACATCTTCACAAAGTGCAATATAAAAAATCAGTTCAGTTGAAAAGGACCTGAAGGCAGCTACTCAAATCCTACTGTAAATGTTCAAATGCATTTGTATTGCATTAATGTTTGAAGCTCTCTATCACCCTGTTATAGATAACATTCAGAAAGACTGGTGCTATTTAATTTTCTCCTCAATTTTTTTTCACCTCTGGAGAAAGCAATATTAAATTCTTAATATCAGATCTGGCAAAAGCAACTTGGAAAACATGTTTAATGATTAAACTAATAACTATGTGTTCTGCATGGAAAATAAAGTATTTTAAATAATCCTAAACCAGCAAGAGTAACGTTATCCCACAGCCATCTTCAGCTGTGGTTTCCAACTGCTGACTGCTTGTCTGTGGGTAAGGAAAGAACAATTTTCGTAGTGCAAAAGAAAACATACCAAGGACAGGCTTTTACTCAGGCATTTTTCCAAATACTGATAGCCTCGTCCTGCAGATAATCTATGTTTCTGCTATGCTGTAAATGAGAATACACTATTAACATGAAGGGTTTTCCAAGTCAGGCAGCCAGCCCCAGATTTCTTCCTTGTTATGTGGTAGAGAAAGGAAGGCGGCCAGAGACATCACATGGAAAGGAAAGAGGAAAACTATCACTTATGTCCTTTTTCTTATGCTGTTAATCCAGCATACCGACCACTGCTAGTGTTTGGGACCCTTTCAGACTAGGGAAAACCAGCATGGAATTACCCATGAGTTACAAGATTAAGCAGCAATGAGTTCAAGTACCTCCAAAGGAAGGACTCCCTGGGAAATTCTGAGGACCTTGCAGGAAAACAAACAAAACTGACACACCAAAATCATGCACGGGGAGCTAATGAAGCAGTGCAGTTCCCAGGGAGAGGATCCTCTCAGCAGGGACCACGGCTGAGCTTTGTTGCTGGGGGAGAAGGAGCAATGAGGGGGGGCTGCTCTGTGCCCAGCTGGCAAACAGGGATCAAAAATAATGCAATTATTGTTCACACTTCCCCAGTGAGCTTCACTGGATGCAGCACTGATCGACAACGTTCCCAGCTGTCTTTGAAACCACTTTGTAAAAGCAACCAGGTATTTCCCAAAGAGAGATAATAATAATAATAATAATAATAATAATAATAATAATAATAATAGTGGTGGTTATTATTATTATTATTATTATTATAATAATAATAGTGGTTATTATTATTATTATTATTATTATTATTATTATTATTATTTAAAAGAAAACTTACTGACATTTCAGAAATTGCTACAGCAAACTATTTTGTTACGTTCAACTGGAATTTTAAAGCAGTATAAATGCACCTTTTGGCATTATTTACATCCTGCTTTCCTTGCAGGCTGGTGAGGGAAAGCAGTTCAAATTCTTGCCTTTGGCACTTTTTAGTTTCCAAACATCAAACTCTGTCGGTAGCTTGCAAGCCCCAGCAGATGGTCTCTTCTGTTTAATAAAGAAAGCAATTCCACTTGGTTAGAAAAATGGAACTGTTCCTAATAGCCTTAGGTTTTCCAAGACATGGGTTTGGGGTTTTTGTAGATCCAGGCACAGACCTACGGTAAAGTCTTCCCCCCTCTTACCTGACATGAGCCCACCCTAGCCAGGAGCATATGGACATACACTTATTCCCACTTTACTTGGACCAGATTCAAACAGACCGCTTTAATGGCTCTCTTGTCATTTATAGGTGACAGTCCAAGTTTTCTTTTTGATCACGTAATTGATGATGTTTGAGAAATCCTCCAGCACTTCCCCAGTAAGTCTTAGATTGACTTGTTTAGTCTAAGGAAGAAACAAATTGCATGTATTATCTCAGGATGAAAAACTGCCTACAGAAAAATTACATCAGTATTTCTGCAAAGAATCCATAGAAAACTGGGGAAGTTTACAGTCTGGTTAAAGAATTGATTGCATCAAACGCGATTTTTAAAATATTTCTTTCCTCTGAGTGTTTTGAAACATACTTCCTCCAGGGGGTGCCAGATTAACACCACTGGAAAATAAAACTGTGTGAATTATCCACACCAAGGATACCCACAGAACTGTCCATCCTGCACATTTCAAAGTACCTTGTGAGTGATGCACCCCTCCAGTCTGAGCCAAAGGCTCCAGTGTCCAGAGTGAAATTTTTCAGCTGTTCACTTGTAAAACTCTCTCTAAATCGGAAACTGCTGACTGGTTGTACACTTAATGTCACGCACATTCTCTGTCAAGTTCAGATAGGACAGATCCCTCAGAAAAAAGCTTTAAGAGTGGCTGAGTGGAGAAATACATCCATCTCAGCCTTTAAAAAAAGGAGACCTTGGGGAGAGGAGAATTAATAAATGCAGTGGCAGCTCTGTGTAGCTTAAACCAGCTTATGAATAAGGACAGAAACCTGGACACAAGAACTAAAATGATACAGAAAAGCTGGAGAAAATATGGTCAGGAGTGTCATCAGGTTTTCTGTAGGTCTGCAGGGAATGTCAGCTATGAGTAGGATGCCTGTAAATGTCATTAGAGCAGAGGAGAAGTTTCACTGGCTCAGAAAATAGAGATCCATCACTTAAAAACGAAACTTTGCCTTGAACAAGCGACTACTTTATTCTTAGGGAAATTGATCTAATCACTATTTCCAGACAAAGGAGCAAGAAAAAAAGAAAATTGCTGAGAAGTCATATAATAATATCAAAACCTTTTCAACATTTCACTGCTCATGTTTTTCTTTTATCTACACAGCAGCTAAAATAATCACACAGTCAAGCTCTTCTGGATCCTGCAGAAATATTACTGAAAGAGTGCCTGGTTATCTTCTACTTGACAGTAAAACCTCCACTGGATAATTATTTAAGGAGAAAATTTCTGTGAGACTCCAATACTAAATGACAAAATATCTAATATATACTTAATTTGTCCTGTTGCAAATTTGCTTTTCTTACTTTGAGATTAGCAACAACCGTCAACACTAGCAGTGAAAACCAACATAATTAATCTGTAATATCATATAAGTGTGAACACTGTCAGAATGAAAGAAGACCCTGAATGTTATATTAATCCATTATTAGAGTGATCTTGGACCCAGGGCTGTCAGTTAACAGCCTATTGAGATGCAGAAGAGATGCTCATTATTCCAAAAAATCACCTCACTCAATTCTCAGCTGCATATAACAGTGGAGCTCCAGTGCAGTCACTGATCAGCAACTTTGCATCAGCTAAAAATATGATCACTTGTCTAGACTTTGAATTGCTGTGGAAGCACAGTGAATTCATGAACCAAAACCTTGAGTGCTGGGAGTGATTTCTGTGACCGTGTAGGGAGCTGTGCCTGGTGTAGGCACTGAACCAGAGACAACAGATAAGATTTAGAAATCACTTGCATTGCATACCTGGAAGTCTAGGAATTGTTTATGTAAATGATAACATGCTCTAAATTGCCTGATCTTCAGACTAGACATTGGGATTAATGGAACGTTTTACTTTATTCCTCACTTCCTCTCAATGCCATCTTCTAGAGACACACTGATATTTTTGTTTTGCATTGCCTTTGTAGATGCAGGCTTGCACACTAACCTGGTTCATACTGAACTGTCCCCTGAGAAAGGGAAGGGTCTGTCTTCTATGTCCTGTACAGAAACAAAAGGTCCCATAACATCTTGTCTGGCTTATTATTGCCAGGGAGTCAACCCTGGGGGATGTGGCAACATTTTTTATTTGTTATTTGATTTGTTAAAAATCCCTGCTGTGGATATTAAGAGGAAATCGGCCATAATTCAGGAGTGGTAGCTCTGATGGACGGTGAGATGGAAGGTTTCATATTAAAGCCTTAGGAGGCCAAAAAGAAAATTGAAAATCTGGAAGTATTGGCTGATGGGCAGTATACTTTCATTATAAAGAACACCAAGCTCTATAAACCTCTTGGCGGGAGAGATAAGAGCAGAATGAAAACAGTGACCTTGAGATCAGTGTCAGGCTAGAGAATAGCAGGTTTACAACAGAGGCCACGTAAAGGAGAGGAAGAGAAAATGCAGGTCAAGACATCATCTTCAACTTCGACCTTGTTCTTGGCACTCCTGGTCAAAAAATGTCCACATTTATAGTTTCTTTCTGTAAACCAAGCCAGATACATGTTTTCTCTCCATCCATGAAGCTGGAACCCCTTATTAGGTTGTCTTTGCTTTGTATCTTCACTGCTGCATTATTCTCTCTGTTTTTGTCGTTTGGTGTTTTGCCCCACTCCTTTTCCTAGCCAGTGGCCTGCTTTGACCAAATCACTTTCTATTTACAACCCTTCTTTGATTCACTATTCTTTGGTGCAACAAGGAAAAAAACTATTATATTAATTTTCCAAGAGCTGTTTTGACCCAAGTCTATCCAGCCTATAATTTTAATTAACTTTTAGGAGTCAAAGCTCACCTTTTACCTGCCATATTGCCTGTTTGTATCACCTCTTTGTTCCATTTTCCCACATTTCCTCCTAAGTCTGGTCTCAGTCTAAAGAAATCATATTGTAGACCATTATTTGGGGTAGGCTTTGAGAAGCCAAAAAACATACATTATCTGCTAGTTAACTCTGGAGGCAAGTGGCTATGATTTATGGGGGTGCTGGAACACCCATAGCTCAGCATCCAAAGCCACTGAGAGCATGGGACAACATGGGTGTTGGCACACCATCACCATGTGGTTTTTCATATGGGAATCCTGACTACTTAAACACCCTGCATTCAGGTTTGACAGACTGTAAAGTACTGGAAGTCACAATCCCAAAACATCGCTCTTGTTACTCATTTTATGGCATTCTCAACTTTTACAGCAGTGTGTATGTGGAGAAGCAATGGTTCAAGAGCTCACCTAAATCATTGGTTTGCAGTTTATGGTCTGCAGAGCCTGGCAAGCCCCTGAAAAACTTCTAAAGAGTCTGCAAAAAGTGATTGAGAAAAAGAAAATTCACGTGTGCCAGACAGCAATCTACATATGTGAAATTCCTCAAGGAGTCTGCACTACTGCTGGAAATTTTTTAGGGGTCCACAAATCAAAAAAAGGTTGAAAAACCACTGACCTAAATCTTCTCCTGCAACAGCAAATGGCCTAGAACTGCAGCAATATGAGAACTTGGCACTAAGAAATGGCATGACAGCTAAGCAGCACAAAAATCTCTGCAGCTTCTCACAGATGTAAGTGGAAGCGAACAGGACAGGCACATATCTGTTTTGCCTTTGTAAGTATTTGTCCAGGGATTAGTGTTAAAACAGACACAGAGAATAAAAAGGGCAGCCTGTCTCAATGCTAACTAAGTAATCTTGACTACAGATTACTGCATGCAACAAATTTGGAGATGGATGTGTTCCTTATACAGACTGGTCATTTCAAAGGGTGAACTTTAGCTAATTAAAAAAAAAAAAAGCAGACAAGCACAATCCCTATTACGGTATCATGTCATTATTTCAGTAGATTCTCTGGAAATAAGCTTGTTTCTGTGCTAATTTTTCTTCTGGCAGAACCAATTCATTCTTGGCCTTTACAAGCTGGTCTTTTACATTTGATTCAAAATTGGATTTGGGCCTCTGGAGATATCTGATGTCAGCCTTCCTAATGTAGTGTCAACATGAAGACACAAAGAGATAAAAAGTCAGTTTCACTTAGAGTTTCCTTTTTCCAGGGTCTAATCTGGATTTTTCGCTCTCTTTCACTTTTCCAGTCTGGATCATTGCATCTTCTTGTCGTGAGTCACATTAAGTGAGAGGGCAAGAGAGTGCTCAGCCAACCTCCCTGGTTTATAGGCAGGGTCACTAACACAGCTGGAACACATACTTATGCTTCATGATATCACCTCATAAAACGATCACATAGCAGACAAATTTTAAGTGCATATTGGAAAAGCAGAAACTCTGGGGTCAGGGTGGCGCAGAGTGGAGGAAGGGTAAATGTAGGCTACAATGAGAAATAATGAGACTCACTTTGCTGGAGGAAATGGTCAAACATTAGCATTTCAATAGAAGAGGTCAAACCATTTCATCCAATACAGGATGTCATTCCCTGCAGACCAAGCTAATACAACCCATAACATCTGTACTCTGTACTGCACTTTTTAAATATGACATCCAAACTGTGGGTTACTCCCCACAAAGACTTCTGTTATCCCTCCTGCCTCCCTGCCTGGCCCAGCATGCAGTCTGTGCTCATCTGGATCATACGAATTAAACAACTAAAAATGGGACGCAAAGGAAAAAGAGCAAGAGCACAGAATGTCTCAGAGGTGTTAACGAAAACTGTGTAGGCACACACAAGACTTTCATAACACAGAGAAAGACTGAATTACAATTCTTTGGACAGCCTTTGTTCTATCCCATCCAGGCAGGTTCATTTACTCTTTTTGTGGAAGTGTGAAAATGCTGTGACCAAAAAAAAAAAAAAACAAACCCCAAAAAAACCCACAACAACAAAAACCAAACCCCAGAAAACCCCCCACAAAACATAAAAAACAACCAAAAAAACCTGAAGAAAACCAACACAAAACCCAACCAAACCCTCTTCCCCCTGCATTTCCCAATCTGCAGCACATTCATGATTCCAAACACATAGAGACTCAAACTTTTGCTACCACCACCACCACTGCAGAGCGGAAAGTAAAGCTGCTTTTTGCGGTGTCTTGCTTAGCATGTTATATTTCACAAAGGCAGTAGAGGAAGTTTTTTGCTCCAGGTCTCGCACATAGTGCTTGAGACAGGATTTTAGGCCACAGGTAGAATATCACCTTTCTGCCATATTTCCTATCTTCTTAAAAAGGTAAGGAAAATCCTCATGTTCAGATGAGCTGTACAGCTGTTCAGTTTTGCAGAAGTCTTGTGAGTTTTCCTGGATGCTGTTTTCTCCTTTGCTTACACCAATGTCTAATTTAACACCTTCTATTTCACTGTTTTCTCAGCAGTCACTGCCCAACAGCACATCCTCCCACCAGCTTAGCAGTGTAAACCAGCCAAGAGCACATTAAACATTTGATTGGATTCAGCTGGATCTTTCTGCATTGTGGGAAGAGCAGACAAGCATTTGAATAGAATTTCTGGGTGTTGGTCTGGACATCCACACCAATCCCTTGCCAGAAAGAGAAAAAGCAGCATCACATTTTTCATAGTGCTTTTCTTTAGTGACATTTCCTGCCTTCCATTAAGCAAATGTCCAGGGGAGATAAATGAATTGCTTTGTATATCTAGAGGATCTCTGAAACCCTTGATCTAGGCTAAGTGTGCGAGAATGAGAAAAATAACAGGGAGCTGAATGGAGGAAGGAGATTTAAACACACAAATTCTCAGATTGAAAAAAAATAATAAAGAGATAGAAAATGGAGGCATGGCACAAGAAAATAACTCAGACATAGGGATACTCCAAAATAACACAGCTGCTGGAGGAGAAAAAAACAACACAAAAGGGCCTCATGCAGCAAAGAAGAGTTGATGTATGGCAATGCTCAGAAATTTTAATAGTGATGTGTAAAATTAAACCATGACAGCAGAACAGGCTTATCTGCAAGCGTCACGTTACTTCCCCTGGGATCACTACCTTCCCACTGGTGCTTCTGTCATCTCCTCCCCCCTCCAAATCTCACTTGACCTGAATTCTCATGATTTGACTCCATAATCCTCTGGTTTCCACTGTATGCACACAAAAGATTATTGTACAAAAGCGAATTCCCAGGGCCTTGGGCTTTGCTTTCCATTTAGTTAAAGAATTATCCTACAGTAGTTTAGGTGCTGGGAAACTTGTCCTGTAGATTATTGCCTACAGGGCAAATGCTGAGGAGGCTGCTAACGAAAGAACAGATGTTCAGTGGCTTATGAGCCTTGCTGAACGTAAATATCTTCAGCACAGCGCCTGTCAATAAGCCTCTGCCTGAGAATCACAAACCTTATGGTCAAACTCACCCCCCTTGTAAATGCATGGGCTTAGGCAGAATTACACTGAGGAAGAAGCTGTTCCTTCATCTGCACCAGAGAGCCAGAGTTTAAAAGCTTGTATAGACAGTGAGAGTGAATGTCATGAAAAGTTAATGTT
Source organism: Machaerirhynchus nigripectus (assembly GCA_013397975.1). Taxonomy (NCBI): domain Eukaryota; kingdom Metazoa; phylum Chordata; class Aves; order Passeriformes; family Dicruridae; genus Machaerirhynchus; species Machaerirhynchus nigripectus. Next base: position 1,154,099 of record VZRQ01002109.1, read on the forward strand.
TTTAAACAAAACCTTGTCTCTTTCCAAGAGAAAATGCAGCTCTTGGATCTGTTATGACACAGCGGGCCTAAAATAAACAGATTTGACTGAAAATTTGATATTAGGGGTGAAAGATTTTACAGTGACTGGATTTCTAAAAGTTTGTTTGTTTCCATAAAAGGATGTTTTGCTTTCAGGGCTTCAGTAGGTGATGTCTTTCCAGGGAGCAGTCACTTAAGGGGGGTGGGTACCCCTGGACTCTCCTGAGCATCACTGTGCATCCCTGCACACTCTGCCTCCCCCCTGTAACACCTCTAAGACCTTAGACAGTCTCCTAGGCAAAATGTGGAAAGAGTTTAAGCCCCCTCTTCCAATCTTCTGAACACCTGCAAACTTTCAGCTACCGAAGCAGTACTGTTTTCTCCCCATTGCCTGATGAGTGACCCTCAGACACGTACACTCGAGTGAGGGCTGAGTAGCTGATCACAATCAGGTAATGCTTCTGAGTGGCTTTTTATGAGGTTTTTGACAGAAGACCAAGATGTGCAAGGAGGACACTTGCCCTCAAGCTTTACCCCTTCCAGCCACCCTTCCTGGGATAAGAGCAGGCTGGCCTTGCTCTGCACCTCATCTTTGCCATGGCAAAGCTCAGTTGTACTTGCATTGCTGAAAAGCCACGAGCTCTTGGTGGTCACAGACTGTCATTTCACTGTTGAAGTGTAGTAACTGCACTGTGTCATGAAGCTGCTTGGTACAATTTTCAGGATCCACTAAGGAGTCCTTCCAGCTGAGTGTGCCACTTATCTTTGCCTTTGCCAAGTGGTGCTCAAAGTTCCCAGTTATGGCATGAGAAGGGAAGGTTAGGGAGCAGGGTCTCTCCTCTATCACTGAATCCATAAAACCAGGAAGGAGCTGGTTTTTTTCTGGCAGTCCTCTGTTACAAGGGCATAACCACAGTCTGAAAAATAAACAAACTCCACCATGTACAGCATTTAACTGAAAAGACTGGCTGGCAAGCTGAAACTTGGGAGACCTGGGTCAGCTACTGAACTGTTTTATGATGTGGAACAAATCACTGTGCTGTGTTCACTCCTATGTCCTGTCCCAGTCAGATTGCCAGCTCTGCACAGGCAAGAGTTGAGTTTTATCAAACATGTGTACCCTACTGAGCACACTGCAACCCTTGCCTCACCTGAGGCTTCTAGGTGTTCTTGTAAAACACATAATAACACTTAACAGTTCAATCTCTTATGGTGGGAAGCCTCATGAAAAATATTTAGCATGTACCTTTGTGTATATGAAAGTGATTGGCATGGAAAGATGCCACAGAAAATACTGTAATTACAGCCTTGCCTTTTGGAGGTAGAGATTTACTGCTCCAATGTGCTCACCTCTGGGCAGAGAGCACAGGAGCAGCAGCACTGCCAGGACAGACACACAGTGGCTGCACCAGGAACAGGGCAGGACCCAACCTGCTCAGCCTTACTCCTTCCCCTTGCCTTCTCCCTGCAGGCAAACCACAGCTGGAAGAGCTGAGCTATCCCAGGCGCATCCTGGCCAGGACACTCAGGTGAACACCCCAGTTCTCACCAGAGCTGTCACCATTTATTATTACCTGACCAAAGTCCTCTACAGCACCTCAGTGCTCCTGTGGGCACTAAACCTGCACCCACCCAGCCCTGCTTGGCTCTGGGGCAGAGCGGGGCCACAGCAGCCAGGCTGAGGGTGAGTAGGTAAGAGGTACCTCAGCATGTAAAGCTCCATGAAAAGATAGGAATATTAGGTACTTCAAACACTGCTGAACTTCACTTTAGTTGCTCCATTGCTAGATGAGCTTCTTGGTAGCTGTAATGTTTTGCTCTTAAGCAAAGCTATTTGAACGTTTCTTAAACCCTTCGGGATCCGTGGGACAAAGCAGGATCTACGGCAGGGCTGCACACGACTTGCTGAGTTTTGGCAGAACAGCCTAAGATTTACTGCCCCGCCTTGCGCTTCCGGAGCGAGGGGAGTTACGGGGTCCGGAGCGACCGGCCCGGGGCCACCTGTGCGCAGCAGCGGCGAGGAGATGCCTCCCGGTTGTCCTTGAGCTCCGGCGGCACTAGATGGCAATGTGGGTCTTCAGCAGCCCTGGGATGGCAGCCTTGGGGGAGCCCGGGGGGTGGGTACCTCTGGGCACCCCTGAGCATCACCGCGCATCCCTGCGCGCTCCTCTGCATCCTGCCCTGTAACCCCCGCAAGACCTCAGGCGGTCTCCTGGGCAAAACGCGGAAAGAAATGCTCCGGGTGGCTGTCATTGTCCTGTGCCTCCAAAAACCGCCTCTCTTCCCAAATTAGATTTTACCCGTCTCCGGAAATACAAGCCGCAGCCAGCAGCAGGGCCGGTTAGCGCTGGCCACAACGCGTGTTCCTGTGGACGGGGATGCTGTGGACGGGGAGCAGCTTAACCTGCTGTTTCTGGGACCCACAATATCCATGGGAAACAGTATGAGGCACGAAAGCTCATCTGCAGGCAGCCCACGTGCCAGCACTGCATTTGTGCCCAAGCTGTCATCAGGCCACACACCTGCAGCTCTGCAGGCAGTGCTGGGGCACACCAGCCTGGGCACCACCAGGCACTGCCATCACTAGCTGCCTTCTGCAGATTTTCTGCCCAGAAAGGGTTAACATTTCCTTTCCTGAGTCCAGAATAACATTTCTGAGAGTTGGTTTCTGAACATTTTATTAATCACCCTTTATCCAGTGAATTTGTCTTTAAAAGGGAGCATTTTTCTTAGTAAAAAGTCACAGACAGAGCCTTTTCTATTGTTGCCTTTGGATGGAGTTTTATCTGTCAGTCAGGGACAGGTTTTTAAGAGGAAATTTTAAGATGAATGGTAAAGGACACCCTGAACTCTGCAACACAGAGATGATCTGCCACTGGGTTTCTAGTTTCTGTTTAGTTTTTAAATCTGCCATGCGATGGAACATTTAATATTTCAGTTTCAGAATTAATGGGCTTATCTACTTTCTTACACCTTACTTCTCAGGGTTGCCTCCTCTCTAAGTTCTCTCTGTGCCCATGGCACAACTAGAATTAGCATTTCACAGCAAGAACTGTGCTCTGCAGGAGTGAGTGGTGGTGAGCACTGGGCTGTCAGTTCATGCAGACAAACTCCCCAGCCTAATTTGTGCTGCCTGTTGCACCAGGGACTTACCATTAACTCTGTTGTCATTCCTTGTCTGCTTTAACATGATTGCTTTCAAGATTTCTCTCTCCAGGAAAACATCTGTGTTTTGGATTAGTTTTCCCTAGACAGATTTACTTACAGTTTTCCACATTAAATCTCCCTATTTTGTTGCTTTCTAGTCTATCTAGGTCCTTTTTTTGTTATTATTCCTCCAGGTGCATTAAAAAATCTCCCCATTTAGTGGAGTCAGCAGAATGCTCTGGTATCCCAATTTACTCTTTGTATTCAACTATGAATGAATCACACATTCCTGGATGTCCTTCTGTAACACAGTGCATTCACTTCCTGCAGTCCTTTGTTTACAGTTCATGCTTTTGTCATCTGCATGATTGTGCCAATACCCAAAAGGATTTAAATTACTGTTTCCATCAGTCACATATGAAAAAGCTATAAAAACCAGAATAACTCCCCCAATTGTTCTGCTTATCAGCCATAATTACATTATCTTCTGAATGTTAAAAGATTTTCCTCCTAGTATCTGCATTATTTTACTAAATATAAGCTTACAGTAACTTCCAGATGACTATTGATTCCTGTTTGATAATTATTTGGATATTTAATTTTCAACCTATTTTCTGCCAGTATAGTATCAGTTGTCCGTTGCCTGGTTGTAACTAGCAGAAAATATTTTGTCCTTTAATTCATGGATATAACATTATAAATAGGCCCATAAAAGAAATAGAAATTTTTGAATGGAAGCAATCACGTCTAACAACAGAACAAAATGAGATGGTGAGTGAATTTAAAGTGTACTTTTCACCCTTTGTTTTATCCATGTATTGAATTCAGGACGAAAGCATATGTAGACTGTGTCCCCAAAACACACTTCCCCTTATCAGCATTCCTGTATTTCATCCAGATAGGCTTTTATTTTTGACCCTCATGCTCTGAGGTCAAATACTACACAATCTGTCTTGAAAAAAAGGGGCAGAGCTGGAGGCTGTGGCTGTGCCAGCAACTGGGGCTGCCACAGCCCCTGAAACTCTCCTTTATTACATCCTGTGAGAAAGTTCCCCCTGAAGGACACAGATGGCAGAGCTGCTCAGAGTGCCAGTGCAGTCCAGTTCGTCCCAGGGACTGCAGCACAGACCCCGTTCCTGGTCCGTACAGCTTCGCTCGGCCGCAAGTGAGGGGTGGGAGGAGGCTCAGTGCTCACTGCCCGTGCTCCCTGCTGGTGAAGCAATGAGCACTACTCAGCACGCTCGCATTATTTTCTTCTTAGTGTTCCAGCATTGCTTACGGTGAGAGCTACTTCCTTTTCCCTCTGCTCTTTTCTTAATGGAGACAGATCCTACATCTTATGTTCAGTCTTATTCCTGGTAGGTCTGCAATTTGAGCACTGCACTATGATTTTCTCCAAGGTCTTGTTCTCTCAAGGCATTTCACTGCTCTTTTCTTTTGAATGCACTTGAGAGACAGGCCACAAGTACTGCATCCTTCTGACGAGTCACAGTACCAGGATTTTTACCTCTACGACTGGCCTCTTGGCCTATCAGATCCTCGCAGCAACCACAACAAAGACTCTCCAGTTTGCAATGCTTCTCCCCAAACTCAAGCACTCCATTGCCTTAATATCACTGAGACATGACTCACCCCCTCCCATCCCCTTCTGCAGGACTTTTTAAATGTTCCTAAGATTCCTTTGTTCATTGTTATTTTAAAGCTGAGCACAGGGTCAAGCAGCTCAGTTCCCAGTGTGCTTTCTGGATGATGTGGCTAAGACACTGGTCACACTGGTGCCTTCTGCTGCCTACCACAGGGCGTGAATTCATCCTTCATGTGGGGGAGGATGGCAGTGTGCACCTAAAGACCTTGCTGAGCCTGATACTGATCTTTGAGGCTGCTGTGCTTTGCCTTATGCCCATTCTCTAGATCCTGCCACTCTTGCCCCCTTTATCTTCCCTGAGGATGATAGTGAAATGTGGGCACAGTGGAAGCTGAAGATTCACTGTGATCATTTGCAAGTGCAATTAGTAAAAGCCTGTGTTCACCTGAAGCCTCCATGGGATGACAGAGTGTGGAGCATGTCCTCCAAATCCCATCCCTGCTCCAGGCTGTGCAAAGGCCTATAGGATCAGAAGTCCCAGCTTAGCATTGCTGATAGGCAGACAAAGGCAGAGACAGTCCTCTTCCCTCACCCTTATTCAGCTGTCCCTCCTCCTCCTCCTCCCACCTGTGAGGCTTTTGCTGCTAGAGCTTAGTGCATTCAGCTGTTTTCCACCTCCATCATTGCTTTGATAACTGATAGCAGGGAAGGTATTACTTAAAGAATCTGGGTGACTGTTAGCAAAATAAACAGGAGATGAAAGATAAGGCAGTCTCCTTGGTGCGTAATTACCTTAAAGGAAGGTCTGTTTGCTAATACTGTTGTTTTGATGTGCTAAATAGCTTGGGCTTGACGCCCCAGCAGATACTAAAACTCACTAATTCCCGATGATGTCATTCCAAGATTACAGAGACTGGGGAGGTAAGGGAGGAGTATTCACAAGGCAGTGGTGTGTAAGGAGTGCTCCCAAATCACCCGATGTGGCAGACGGGAGGCTCATCTTCAGAGACAGTTCTGCTGTCAGCACAGCAAAACCCCACCAAGCGATGCCTCCAGGCAGGCGGGTGGCTCTCTCAAAGTCACCTACTCCCTTCCCACCAGCCTGCTCTTGAGGAGGTGCTCTAAGGTGTGCAGACAGGAGAGCTCTCTGCATTCACTCTGCAGTGCTCTGCAGGGAGCCCTTGCTCCCCAGTTCTCCCTGTAAGGGGGATTCTCTCCCTTCACTCTGAACTGGGCTGGAAGGAGCTGCAGCTGGCTTGTAGGCAGCCGGGTTACCTGCGTGTGTGCATCATCTGAGCTGTGTGTGATTGCAGGGTTCCACTCTTTTATTTAATTGTCTGCCTGGAAGCATCTTCTGACCTAATTACGCCCGCAGTTGTGTCACTTGGCTTGTCCTGCGTGACGAGTGGCGTCGCATGAGCAGGGCCCGCTGTGCACGTGCTGGCACTCAACTGAGCTAATAGAGACTGACAGTGGGTATCGGGTTTTTTAAGACTAAGAAGTCTCCTGGGGTGTTAGTAATCCCCTAGAGGTGCCATTAGCCTATGATAACCACACCTTTGAAATTGTTTTATTGCTTTAATAATGTGGTGGTGATGGAAAATGGGGAACATGCCACATTTATTATTTATGCTGGTAAAAGATGAAAGTTAGCAATTAGAAGCTTTAAACCACAGGTTCAGCAGAACTACATGACTTACATTTATTCATTTTTGGACTGTGCACCCCAGCACTGGGATGCCCTTACTGTCCAGGTTTGTTATGCTGAGCTGCCTACAGAAACCACGGCAAAGTGGCAGGGCCAGCACAATTAACATTGTAAGATGGATACGCATCTTACTGCAGGGATGGGTGGAGATTTCCTGGTGGGGAGCTGTTGGAACAGTGCTTTATGATATCTGAACTAATCTCGTGCTATGATAATTCTGTCTTGCTTAAGTGCTTGCAGCCTCTCTGTGCTGCGCAGTCATGCTGTGGCAGCTGCTGTGTGCATCTGATCCAAACTCGCTGCTTCCCCACACACGTAATTGGTAAAATTGCCACATATTGTTTATAAAAAAGTGTGGAAAGAGTGAGCAAAATCTTGGTCCCCTGGACTGTGGAGCAGTGGCTCTGCTGCCACACGGCTGGGAATCACACTCTGTCAGCTCAAGGCAACTCAGAGAGGAGGGATGTTGTACCATATGTGTCATGACATCTACATCTGGGTGGAGCAGCTCTACTGAAATAAAAGAAGCTGGTGCAGCTCATGGTAGAGTATAACACCAGGCTCTTCAAGGCTGCCATGCTTCCAAAGTGTGGGGTTTTAACCTGAGCAGCCAGAGAAAGGGACACCAGCACCATGGCAGAACTGAAGGGAAAGGGAGGAAAGTTAGGTTTGTCATAAATGAAACGTGCCAAGACAGCAACTGTCCGTGCCTGGAGCTGTAATGGAAGTGATTTCATTAATCTGCCTTGCAGGCCACTTTCTCATTCTGTGTGATCCTTCAGTGAGGCTGCAAGCGTGTTTGATCGCTTCACCTTAGGATCAAATAAGCAGAGGGCTGACTGGGTGTTTTATCTGCAGCTGGCAGAAAATGGAGGTGAGAGAGAGCAAGCAAGTGAGTTTCTATTAAGAACAGAGAGATTAATGCACCCAAATTTAATTGGAATTGCACGAGCAGGCAAGAGGTGTCAAGCTCTGAGTTCATGCATAGATTGTGTGGGTGTCCTATGTACTACATTTTGAACATCTGCAGCATGACTGTCTCTGCCTTGTACTTTGGTCCTAGCTTTGAGCTTTCATGTTGGTTACTGATGTTGTACATCCTTATTTCTATTGTACACCCTTGTGCCCTTTGCCTTGTTGCACGGCACCACTCCCACTGACGGGCTCTGTGCAGACAGAGGTGAACCAGGACCTTGTCCATGGCTTGGTTTCTCCTTGGCTCCAACAGCCTCAGTGTTATCAGTGTCACACCCATGCCCTCACCACAGCCTGGAGAGAAACCCCTTCCCTGAAGCAAACCCTGAAGCAGACTTAGGCCAGCTATAGGCTGTGTCCAGAGCCTCGTGTTGTGAGTGAGCAACACTGGAGTGCAGCACCTGGCAGTGCAGGGCAAAGCAGGACCCCTGAAGTCATTAACAACTCTCTATTAATTGGAATCCACGTTGCTCCTTTTGAAGGCTGATTCCATGGCTTAGCACAGGAGGATTGCACTAACAGCAGTTGCTGGCACCTGTGTTACTCAGGCAAGAAGAAACTATCTATGCAGCATGGGCTGCCACCCTGCATCCCACACCTGACAAGCTCTCACTTTGCAGGGCCTGATTCACTTTGTGTGTGTCTCCAAGCAAATCCTTACAGCTGAGCATCCCTTCCTAAAGAAACTACAGATGACTCCAGCCAGGCTGGTGAAGGGTTGGAGCTGGTGCAGTCAGCACTGCGAGTGTGGGCTGCTGACACTTACAGAAGGGAATTAGGTTTAGGCCCATTCATTACCTTCTCACATGAACATCACCCTTTGACAAACCCCATGATTTCGGTTCAGGTTATTCCTGCGAGGCTGGAGCTCAGCAATCCCCATGGGCAAAGCTCGGCCTGGAGACAGGTTTTGTTTCTTTTCCTCAAGGCTGTTGTCAGCCTTGGCTATGCTCAGGGACCTTCCCTGGCAGCACCAGTGGGACAAGGAGCCCACCCTCACTTGGAGGATTGTGCTGTGCAAGGAAAAAATGTTTCTGGCTCTTCTCATGTGTATTTGTGGCAGAAAGAAGGTGTAGTTTAGATTAGAGCACTGCAGCTTTATCAGTGTTTATCAGTGTAGGAGTTCTGCTCCGTGTAGCATAACAGCCTCAAGTCCTTTTAAACCCTGACATCAATATGTGGTGATAAGATAACACTGGTTATCCTGTACTGGTTGCTCTAGATAAGATAAACCCTTTCATGCTTTAAAACTGGACTCAAAGTTTCTGCTATGTTTTCTTTTCCTTTTAATGTAGCAAACTCCAGAAACATTTTATTTCTAAGGGAGTTGTATTTAAGAGCAGATAAAAAAAGTACATATCATAAATAAGACTTTCCAAACTTGCCTGAGGAGCATGAAACATTTTCTTTCAAAGACTAAATAGAAATGAGCTAGTAGGAGGTAGATTTCAATGTCTTAGAAAATTAATTAGAAGCTAAAATTATTCCAAGTAAATGGTCATGCCTACATTTATTTTGTCAGAAGTACGTCCACACAGTGATACTTCAGCAACAGTGGATGTTAATTTTAAGGTGGTTACTTTTTATTAACATGAAATAACTTTGGTAGTATTGCTTGAGACAGCAGTAGTTTGCATTTAAAGCTGGGACTGAATATCTCTGTACAAGCTGGCATATCCATAAATCTACAGCACTGACTCCTCAAGTAGAGACTATATCTTCAGAGAATTTAGAGACACGTCCATTCATTAGTGAGTTAAAATTAATAACTAGGTCCTCTATGAAATTTAGCACTTTAGTCTTGTTTGTCCCAAATGATTTTAACAATGGAGTAACAGACTCTTCACATTTTCCGTATAATTAAAATTAATTGAAATGACGTGCATTAGTTGTAATTAAGCTATGCAGGTAAGAGTGGTTGTATGTAATTGCTATGATTATATAGGCTACAAATAACCTTAAGGAATGAAACTGGAGTTGTTATGACACAAGAACTCAGCCTCTCACCACCTTCCCCTGACTGATGGTCTGCACAAGGGGAAGGGTGTCTCTGGGCTGAGGCAGTGCTCCGTCAGAAGGGGATGCTTTGGGAGCTGAGCTGGCTCAGCTGCCCCTGTGTTTTAGTTCAAGCGAGTGCCCCAAACTTGATCATTAAAGGCTGCCCCTTTCCTCAGCTTTAGGGTAGCACCAGTGAGGGGGAGAAACTGTGAAGTGGGACTGCAGCCCCTGTAAAGCACTGAAGCCTTTGGTACAGGGTCTGGCACAGGCTATAAATCACTGAACTTGCTGCAAATTCAGCTCCACATTCACCAATCCATCCCAGTTACAGCAGGCACGCCCTTGCCCCAGCACCAGGTGCACTGCAGGAGCTGTACAGCTCACAGAAGGTCACCCTGTGGTGGCAAACTCCTGGTTTTAGCTCCAGTGATTTCCATGTCCCTGTGGAAACGTTCTGTGGCTGCAAAGCACCTCCAGGCCACTTTGTCCAGCTGCTTCACACAAAAACTGCCCACAGCAGTGCCAAAAAGGGGCAAGGAAACAAAACAAAACATCCCCCACCACTCCACTGCTTGGAAAGCTCAGTATGAAGTAATCAAGCCTAAACCACAAATCTGTGGTCGTTCTGTAGGTCACTGCAGGGTCAGGCTGAGGTTGCTGGGGATGCTATACCCATAAAATCACCTTTTTCGTTTGTTTGTTTGTGTTCTGCTTTGGCTTTTTGAGCAGCATCTTTAAAATGAAGCTCAAATTGTGGGTTCCTACATTCTTAATGATGGTTTGAGGAATAACAATTCCATTACATTATATTTATTTTAGTTTGGGGTTTGTTTTTGGGTTTTTTGTTTTGTTTTTTGTTTTTTTTTTTTTTTTCTTTTTACTGCCTTGGAAATACTGAGCTTCATTTCATGGAAACCCCAGGGAAAAAATGCTTGTAGGTTTTTTGGGATGGTAATAAGCCCAAGGATTTGAAATGATGCTGTTGTAATCTGCCCTCTCGCCACCTGCAGCTGGTTTGTGCATGACAGGCCCCAGAATGCAGGGCTGGGTCATGCCTTGCAGGGTGTTAGAAAAATGAACATTTCAGCAAGGTTGTGGCTCCTACAGCACATGGGAGTAGGAGGGATATGACTCTGCTGTGCCAGCTGTTCACATGCCCCCATCCCATGGCAAAAGAACCCCCCAAAGCATTGGCCTGGTACAGCAGCAGCAGGGCAGATGCAAAAGTCTGTGCTCAACACACAGCAGGCAACAAAGAATTATAAACTGCCCAAAGGTCCCTTCTTAGAGTGCACTGGGAATGATTGACAGGGCTGCCAAGCAAAGCCTCTTGGAATGTACAGCACATGGAAACCTTCCTGGTAATTAATGGGGGATTGTGCTTTGGGCAAGTGGCTCCTGAAGCCTCTCCCACCCTGTGTCTGTCCCTAACTCAGGGCTGGTCTCTGCCAAGGAAGCTCTGTTTATTCCCAAACTCCAAATACTCCAGAGGAGGATGTAGCCTCCTGGCATGCTTCAGCCTGCTCCTCCATGAGATCCCAAGAATCCACTTCTTGCAGTGCTGCTTCATAGCCCAACATTGCAATATCAATTCTATCCTTGAAAAACTCAGCTGTCTATTTTCAGGCGTGGAAACATGACTGCAAGAAAATATTTACTTACACATAGGTGTAAATTAGTGGCAAGGATGGCAATCTGGCTGATTTCCCTCTTGTTTCTTTGATAATCTGCATCCTGTGGAGTTTAGGGTACAGATTTAGACAGCCTAGGGGTAACCACATGGCCCATGTATGCTTGCACTGGCATTATTACAGTGGGGAAGAAAAGTCTTAAAAAAAAAATGCAACCCAAAAAACCCACTCAGGATGGACAGACCATGATATTGGTTGGGGGGTGGCTGGAAGAGTGCAGGAAAGTGAGAGAAACCATTAACATTTTGCACCATTACTCAGGAGCCTGGGGACCTGCTGTAGCAAAAAAAAAGAAACCCAAACATATAATTTAGTCAAGGGAATTCAGCCAAAATTTTTAAACGTTTCTTTTTTTGTTTTGCAATGTAATAACTTTTTACTCCATTTAATTTCTAGTTTAACCATCTGAAGAGATAATAGAAAAGTGCTATGAGCTAGGGAATAATCTGAACTGAGGGAAAGGAGAGGAAAAAATGCTGAGAAACTTGCAGGCATGTTCACAAACAAGAGTCATCCAAGATACCAGAAAAACCAGGAGGCAAGTAAATCAGGAGAAAACCAGATCTTCCTACCCCATCCCAAGAAACACAAGGAACCTGCTGTGCATTTCCATCTGGCAGCAGTGCAGGCCAGCACAGGATTTGTGTACACAAGATCCCATCAGCAACCCCTGGGCTTGCAGGTTCAGTAACTCCCAGTCTCCAGCTATTGCTGCTGGAGAGATCAAGTCACAAACTCGGCAGTGGGGTTTATTTTTATTTATTTATTCTGTTTAAAAGCTAAAATACTAGCTTTTGTACAACTTGTGGCTGTACTCCCAACATTTTTGCTAATAAATATCTTGGAATGGATAATGATATCCTCATGATACTTTCTTATCCTCCTCAAAACACTGAATACTTAAGAGTAATCAAGAAGCCACAGCAACTGCTCCTGGCAGGAAGCTGCCAAGCTGTTATCCAGAAGCCTGACCGGCATTATTTGGAACAGATGCTCTTTCAGCTTTGTAATTTTCAGCCAAAAACAATGGCAGTAAGTGAAAGTAAAGCTGTGGGTCAAAGGAAGGCTAAACTGTATGAGAATCATGTGAAAATATTTTTGATTTCACACATCCTCTCACTTACAGCACATGCTTCTGAAATGGTCTGTGAAGGCTAACGTGCAGCTGCAGGTTTGACCTTCATGCCCACGGCCTGGATTTGCCAGCAGTGGAGGCTCGCTGCGAGCACCGGGTCACCGTCCTGCTGGAGCCCCGCGCGCAGCCCGTGCCGCAGGAGCAGCTCCTGTGCCTCTCCAGCTGGGGATGGGCCACACCTCAGGCCCTGGTGCCACCTGCAGCCCCTACCAGCCCTTGGGCAGGGCGCTGCCTGACGCTGTGGGCCAAGCAGGGCGACGTTGGTGCAGCCAGCAGCCTCTGGCTGGGTAAAATCTTCAGGCCTATCTGTGAGCCCAGAGCAGCCAGCGATGTCGGCAGAGAGGAGGGAGCTGCTCACCTGCACGGCCTCTCAGCACCCAGGAGCTCTCCTGGTTCCAGGGAGGCACAGCCCATCCTCAGGAGCTCCCAGGGCTGCACGGGACAGGGCACAGCACACGGCTGCAAAGCAAGATGAAGCTGTCAGTTATTAGGGCCAGGCAGGCAAACCCCGGTCTCCCCAGTTGGATGAAGGGTCCGCCGGGCTCATGCTGCTCCTTCCTTTGCTAGGCAAGCTCAGTTTAACAGAGCTCAAGAAACAAGCAGGTCTCAGGAAATAAATGCTTTCAGTCTCTCTTTTTTATTGCCTGTAAAATAGCAGGAGGCTTTCAAAGCAACAGCAAATCCTGTTAAAAAAAGTAGAGAAAATTAAAGAAATGTTTCTTGTCTCAGATCCAGCCCTTTTCACCTTAACTTTCCATCATGGTACATAAAATTTTGTATATTTTGGCAGAGCAGAGAAATAACTTTTCCCCTTTCTCTTCCTTGCACAGCCCAGGAGCTCTGAGTGAGCTTTAAACTGGTTTTGCACAAACACAGAACGGCCAAATAATAGAGCAAGAAAACAGCATTAAACTTTGTAGACAATCAACTTTATTCTGTGCACAGCAGCTAGTTTCTCCTGCTCTCAGCAGAAATAAAAAATTTACAAGTGTTCTGGGAAAGCATTAAAAACCAAACACATCCAGACAAAGTCTAGTGCAAACTACTTGGAAGTAGATCTGTGCATCACCTTCTGAAAGGCTCATTCCAGCTGTGCTGGTGTAGCCAAGCTGATGGCGGCCAAAACAAATACACCCTGTGAGTTCAGGACCGGATTGGAGGGCTGAGATTTGGGTACCAGTCATCCTTTTCTCCCAGAGAAGCACAGTCCTCTGCTTGTGAGAATCTCCTCATCAAAGAGGTTTTCCACATCATTCCTTGCACACTGGCACAGAGTAAGGATGCCTACGTACTTGGGAGAAAGCAGAACCTCCCTGCACTAGGAGGGAAAACCCAGCTACTGCAGAGAAGGGATCAAAGATAAGAGGGCAGGATGCATTCACAGGCCCACACCCCAGCCCTTTCCACAGGGACCATATTAGGTTTGCTGTACGCTCTTATTGCCCTGAATGTCATCTTCCAAGCATAGCAAATAACATTTTCATAAAGCACTGCTTTTAATCAAGCACAACCCTCACATCCCCAAAGGAGCTATCTGGAGTCTATCCCTTTTCTCTACTGTTCTTTTTTTGCCCCCTTTTAACTCCCTCCCTTAGAGGCTTGTGCCTCCAGCAAGGAGGGCTCCGTGTGGTTCCCTTCGGAGCTCATTAACACGGGCCCATCCATCAGGCCGCGAGTGCGAGCGGGAGCCGCGCGGAGCTGGGGTCCCGGGGGCCGCGGCACAGCCTGCGCACGGGGCTGTCACACAGCAGGGCTCTAATCACCCTGCTGAGACGGGGAAACGCAGCCTGGTACCTGATTACACAGCCCCACGCATGCTGGGACACTTAAGCAGGATGCCAGTTGATGGAGCAGTGGGATCCACAAAGCCTCGTACTTATGCAGTGTATTAAAAACACTAAATTCAGTGTCATCCAAACAGAGTGGGTTATTTGCATACCCAGACACTGTTGCAGCTGGGGTCTGGTTTGAAACCGCCTAAAATGCATTTCAGAACATCAACCCAAAACAATACTGTCATTACAGCAGTAATGGAGACCAGCCCCTTCCCAAACCCCAACCCATGACCTCCTGTGTGATCACCAGCAGGCTGGCAAGCGGCTTGTGTGGGTGAGGGTGAGACCAGCTCCCCAGAGTCAGATAGTTATTTCCTGGATGGCAGATGCTTCCTATTCAACACAAAGAAAAAATCTTCCAAATATGTTTGTTTCCTTAGCAAAAACTAATGGTTGGGGTGAGGGGTTGGATCCCTTTTCATGCACAGTTTGCAGCCTGCAAGTGCTCCTGAGCAGAAAGGCAGAGCCAGCTGTAGAGAGGATGGCACTGATGGCTGATGAGCACGGCCAGGCAGCACTGATACAAGCACACTCTTACCTAAACACAGAGAGTTACTGGTCAGATTTACCTGCCCTCATGGCTGGCTCTGGGCAGAGCCCATCATCTCCAAATCTCAGAGCACGAGGACTGATCAGGAATGTAGTAGACTGAAGGCTTGTGCTCTTAGGTGCAAATGGTTCATTATGGCCTTTTTCAGACTGTGCTGATGAGAGGAATCATTCTTCATTGATGAGAAATCCTGCATTTTGTTCTCTGGGAGAACACAGCTTTGTTCCCTTCCCCCATTTAATAATGCACAATTTATCAGGCTAAATTGGTGAGCCTGGTAGCAAGTGATTCAAATCAACTTCAGTGGCTACGAGCAATCACATGTACTTGAAGAAACCCACTTATACCACTTTCAGTAAAACCTGAGGAAAGCTGGCTATGAATGCACTACCATATTCTATTAATGCTCAAGAAAACCCATTTAAATGAACCTCTAATGGCTGATTGAGACTTCCACAATGAAACTCCATAAAGAGTGAGCTCCTTCCTTCAGGCTGGGCAGGCCAAGTGCCTCCATGGCTCTCTTCTTAGGTGTGGGTAGGAAAAACAAATGGATGGAAGCACAGCTGTGCTGTGGGCAGAGAAAGCATGGAAAGCTCCTGGCTTTTCCAGGGTTGACACTCTGAGCCTCACCAAGAAGGCCACGAAGTACTAAGTGTCACCTGCATCTCCTGATACTATAAGAAACAGTTTGTCAGACTGTGGTGACCACTGTGCTCTGAAGAGCTGCTCAGACCTTCCCCCTACACAAAGCACAAACTGCCTTCAGTCTACGAACCCCTGTATTTCTCTGCTGGGAGAAACATAATTTCCATGTCTCCCCATATGTTAAGTTAGCCCAGCATTTTAAGCCGGCCCAAAATTTGAGAGGTTGCATAGGCTGAGGGTGTGGAATGAGAGGGGAAGACAGTCCCTGCCAACCCCTGTGTTCTGCTTCTTCCTGTCCTTGGGAGCATCCAGCAGGGATGGTCAGCAGGGAGCTGCTGTGCCCCATAGCCCATTTCAGCATGCAGCAGGCTCCCACACTCAGCAAAACAGGAAATAAATGGCCACAAACCTTTCAAAGCATTTACATGCCAACCACCCACCTCCCCTTCAGGGCAAGAGGAGCCTAATGGGGAAACACCCCTTTGTTCTACGAGGAAGAGCTGCTCTCCCCTCCCCATCCCTGTAGACCCATCAGGCTTCTGATGCCTCCCAGGTGCCCCTGTTCTGGGCAGACTGGCCCTTGCCAGCAGCTGGGGGGGCTTGGTTTGCCAGGCACCGAGCCTGCGGGCAGCTGGCAGCAGGGTCTGGAAATCCTGGGCTGCAGCATGAGCTTCCTCCAGAGCCTGGCCTTCCTGAGCCCTCCCTGGGCAACAGCCACCAGCCCTGGTGTTCCTGAGGACTTGCATCAGCCTGCTGGAGATGTGGGTGGTCATCAGAATGGAGATGGGGCATGCTGGGGCCCTCGAGCTGGAAAGGCCATGGGTGCCTCTGGAAAATGGGGACTGTCCTTCCATTGCTGCTTTTGTAGTAGCAACTGCTGTGCCGAGATAAAAGCTTTTGTTTGCCTTTTCTCTCCTACATTCCTAATCTCCCTCTGTGCTGGTCTCCCCTATAGTCCATCAAGCACTTTTAATCTCTAATTGCATATGACTGATGAGCCTGAACTCCATACACAGCGTTGCCAAGAACCACTTTTTCGGAGCCTGCTTTAGCTCTTTAGGCCAGTCATAACACACTGCAGGACCATTAAGAGTTTATAGTTTGTATACATAACACCCTGGGAGTACCAAGGGGTGGTTTATCCAAACAGAAAAGAATTGAGATGAATGAATGCAGAAATGACTTTTGGCCAGGAAATACTTTAATTTTAATTAGGGGGGAAGGGGGCGAGAGAGGAATGAAGAGGCTTTCTTCTCTAACAAAAGACAAGACTAATGAGTTTACAGCTGCAGGCGCTGACCTTGGAGCATCCCATATAATGCTAGTGCTGAAATGTTTGGATGTGATGTTAGACCCGATAACCTTGCTTCTAAAAGGAAGAAATAAAAGGAAATGGCTGAATGGGGAGGGATTCATTTCATGGGGATATACAGACATATTTATTTATTTTTCCCCCTCTTGCATTCCCGTTCAACTGCCTTTGGCGACACAGCCGTTCACCCGGCTGCTGAGCTTCATATGGGCCTCATCTCTTCTGCAGGAAAAATAAGTCAGTCATGGCAATTTTCCCATATTTAGGACTGTCTCTCATCCCAGAGACCTTCTCGCAAGCCCCCACCTCTCTGGAGCCCGTGGCTGGAGTGCCGGAGCCCGTGGGGCTGGGGCAGCCCATGCGCAAGGGAAGATGCAGCCGGGGCTTGTGCTGCAGCGGCTTGAAAAAGGCTGAAAGCCTGAGACAGTCCTTGTACAAGGATGTGGTCACCTGCTTCACCTGGTCACTGCTTCGTGGCCTTGGAGCCCGTGCCGGTGCCCACAGCGCCGGGCTCACGGCTGTCTGCAGCCCCGGAGGCTCCTGCTGCTGCTGCTGCTGCTGCTCCTGCTCCTGCTCCTGCTCCTGCTCCTGCCCCTGCCCTGGCAGCGTCCCGGCTCTGGTGCCCGTCCCGGAGAGCAGCAGGAGCGGAGCCACTGCCGCCGGGCCGAGCTGGCACCAGCTGCCACTGGGGTGCTCCCGGGGCGTGTGCCGGGGCAGCAGGGATGTGTCCCTGGGGCTCTCCCTCCTCCCTGGGGACACGGCCGCAGGGGCGATCCGGGCTGACCTCGCACCTCCATCCCTTGGCAAAGGGCGTGGCTCGCACGTCTTCCAAAAGCTGCGGAGCTGCTGCTCCCACCTTCCTGCCCAGCCTGTTCCTTCTGGGCCAGGGACTTCGGCCGTGCCCTCCCAGCAGCTTCCAGGCGTCCTGGCATCTCTTTCCTCCCCCGGAGCTCTTTCCATGGCCCTGTGAAGCATCATCTGGCCCTGTGGATCCTCCCACGGGTGCTGCCGTGCTACAGCCAGAGCGATTATTAAACTCTGAGTGTGAAGCTGCTGTGGGCTGCTGTGGCTGTGGAGCCAGCTTGGCCTCCAGGGAATCAACACCCCCTGCCCCGTGAGCTGGCAGCCAGACGGGCTGGAACAATAGTGCGAGTTAAGGGAGCAAAACAACCATTGGTGTTTCCTATTAAAAGTATTTTTATGATGTTGATTATTATTAATATTATATAGGGGCTGTAATTTTCTCCCGACTCACTCCAACATCTCACAAAATAAACAGTTGCTGTATTATCCCCTTGTAAATGAGACCACAGGATTGTAAACTTTAATTTGTTACTTTTGGCTGCTCTCAGGTTTGGCAGACAATTAAACCAATTCATTAGTTCACAGAGGCACATTTTTGGCCATGTCTGGCTGTGTGAAGTCATCCAGTGAAACACTGGAGGCAGGGTGTGGAAAAACCGTACTGTGCCTTTGCCACAAGATCTGTCAGTAATGGTCCAAACAGGCTGGTGTGGACTTTGCAGACCCAGGTGGGAGAGGGTCTCCTTCCTCCTGTGGCTCTGCTGTGCCCTGGGCAAGGGCCATTGGCAGCCCAGTGCCCGATGTGCTGGGCAGAGAAGTGGCATTGATTCTGTATCTGACAGCAAAGTATCTGCATCGTGTCTGAGGCTTAACCTTTAAATTCTGCAGAGCTGGGCTAGTGAAACTCCATAGGACATGGCAGAAAATGCTGAGCTCTTGGAAAGGCTAATCTGGCCGTGCGTGACCTCCAGAGCCAGCCCCAGCAGCTGAACTAATTCCTTCAATAGCTGGGCTGCTTTCGATCCCTGCTTCCCCAGCTGCAGACACATGGTTAACCTGCAGGCCCCACGAGAGCAGAGCACAGCTTTCAGCCTTTTCAGGGCCACCAGTGGTATGTGCTGGGAGTTAAGGTGCGTTTCTTTTAAATGGAAGCTGTAACAGTGTTTTATGGTACTACCACCTCCCCTGTCCAAAGGGGCTTCGTGCAAATCACCCCTCAGATGAGGTTCCCTTGTCGGACGTTTTTCACTCTCTGTAGTTTCTTAGATGTCCATTAACAAACCAAAAATCCAGAACCATTTTAGTTTTGAAAAAAGCCCCATAAAATTAATCCCTTTTCCTTTGTTCCCTCCACAGGAGGAGGCTTTTTTATAGCACTCAAAAAGAAAGATTTTTGAATAATGAAACCTAAAAGCTTCCCCAAACTAGTTCCTCACCACTGTGTTTTTCACTGGCCAGCACTTTGAATTTGGCTTTGCAGAGTTCTGCTGCTTTGCAATTTCCTCTGAGTGATCCCACCACCACCAGTGTGTCTGGGGAACATCGCTGGGCTCTGGCCCTTCATCAGCTGGAAATGCTGGAGAGAAGGGGAGGCCGTGAAAGGGAGCAGAGCATTTTTGAAAAACTGGTCACTTCCTTCAGTGTCTTGACCGGTTTTTCCTTTTCCTGAAATAATAATATTTATTAACAAAAGTGTTTTTGATAAAACAGTGAGCAAATGCTGCAGAAGAGCTAATTATGACTTTGATATGATGGCAACTCTTCTGGAGAGCAGCTGCAGGAGCCTGCCCACCCCACTGAGCCACAGTGGTTTTCTTCCAGGGTTCCTCCTGCGCTGGTGTGTGACCGAGGCCGGTGTGGGTGTGAGCTGGGCCCCATCTCCTTTGGGTGTCACACACATCCTCTGCTCCTCAGCCTGCTTTGGGGGGAGATGAAGGGCTTCACCCTGCTGCGGGCAGCTGCACTTCGCTGTGTGAATTCCAATCAGGAGCTGGAGGAGGAAGACGACGAAGCTGGCTGGGTTTTCAGTCAAAAAAATAAGCCCTGTATTTTTCTCCTTTCAGCTATTTATCAAGGCTCAGTGCAAAGGGCCTGACACCCGGCCAGCACAGCCCGGCTGCTGTGATGTGTGTGACACACGAGCCGGTAATGAGGGACCTTCTGCTGAACGGCCAATTGAGCAGCCGGTGCCTCGAACAGCTTCATCTCGGAGGGACGGCGGGTGGATCTCTATTTTGACACATCCTCGCTGAATGAGGAAGAGAACAAGCAGAAAATGGCTGATGATAAATGCAGCAATTAGGGAAGCTTAATGGAGCAGAAGGTTTTTTGTGAGAAGACAAAGAAATTGCCGTGCCGACACCTGCAAGGAGGTCCCAGCCGCTGCGCAGGGAGCCTCCAGCTGTGCCGCAGCAGCAGGGGCTGGGATGAGGGGAGCCGACCTTTTTACTTCACACACACATCCCTCAAAGGCTTTGGAAAAATATTTTCCAAGTTAAACTTCAAAACATCATTTGATTTTTCTTTTTCTCCATTATGTTCAGAAACGGGAGCCTGTAATTTAGGCCTGGTGTAGCCTTCCCCCACTCCTTGCTTTTTTATTCGGTTTCACATAATACAGTGCACTGCTGGGAAAGGCGTTTTCCTGGCAAAGTATTGATCTTGGTACTGTGCAAGAGCTGTGGCCTCAGCAGGGGGATGCCATCTTGCTGGGCACAGGTGGACATGAGGCAGCTCCCCCGGACAATGCTGCTCGCCCACAGTGATGCCCGGTTTGAGGCTGAGCCCACGACCTGCCCTGCTCTTCCCAAAGCACAGTGTTTCTGAGCTAAGCCCCGGGCTACCAGCTCCCCAGGATTTGAACAGAAGTGCTAAATTTGTTTGCCCCATTTCTCTTTATTTCCTTAGCTGGACTATCCCCAAAGCAAACTGCATGTGCAAAGGGGCACCGAGAAGCACTGGGGAGAGCTCTGCAAGGGGTGTTGGGGTGGGGACGCCCAAGTTTTGGTGACGGGAAATGCCATTTTGGCCTCTCACAAGACCATTACCAAATCCCCCAACACTGCAACACAACTATTTCCTTGAGACTTTGGCGAAAAGGAATTTCCTGAGAGAGGTAAGGGAAAGGTTTCCTTGTTTTTTTGTTGTTTTTTTTTTGCTTGGCACAAGCCAAGGAAAACACAAATCTTGTTTTCCCCACTGTTGATGGTTTCTCGGCTCCAGCCTGAGCTGCACACCACAGATCTACCTCTGCTCTCATTCTGGCACTTGCTGGGCTGCCCGAAGCACAGCTGGTGTGTCTCGCTGTTCCCTAAGCTCTCAGGATATTGCATTCCTGACTAGCTGGCTTCTTGTGCTCTCCCTCCTCCGGGCCCGGGCGATGCTGCCGTTGCAGACCCGACAGTGGAAGCTCAGCCTGCTGCCGAATCCTTGGGCTCCCCTGCATCAACCCTCTGTTTGTCTAACTCCAGGTCACCAACAGCTAACTAAATATTTATGGTATCTCTATAGGCTGGAAAGGACAATTCCCATATGCTTATTTTAGGCAACAAAGCTGGCTTTTTAGGGTAGCACTAGATCTTTTTGTCAAGGAACAGTTAATATTTTTGACAAGTGGTCTGAGGATTTGTTACAGCTTTACAGACTGGCTTTTTCCCTCACTCCCTGATATCCTGGTCGTCCATTTTATTGACTGGGCCAAGAGTGGCTCCCACTAAGTGAGGCTGGTGCACACATCTTCCACGGAGCCCCAGTGGACCTGTGGCATTGTGGACGAAAGGTAACTGAAGTGCAACCACTGGTCTCCCTCCTTACGGCTTGCTGAGTATCTTTTTAAACACAGGTTGCCTGAGGCAAGCAATGAACCTTCCAAATCCCATCTTCTTCCTCCCACCCACTGTCATTTGTTTGCTAAATTCCACCCTTCTTTGGTGACTGAGGGAAGTCTTCAGGGAAACAGCCAAAAGTAGAATAAAAATGGTGAAAATGGCACAAAATGAAAGCTGAACAGTGGTAGAAACACATAAAACCCAGGAAGTCCTTCTGTACCAGTTCTTTTAGCAGAAGGCAGCTCAGCTGGGGTGGCTTAAAGGAATAAGACTGAATTAATTAGTTTCTCTGTTTAGGTAATAATACCATTAATCACGATGAACCATTTTGTGAGAAGGCTGATACTTGACACTGCGTAATTCCACAGGAATCCCACTGTAGTGCAGCATTATTGATGGGTCATCCTCGAAGGCGTGAGAGCAATGCCTCCTAATACAGCAAATGGCAAACCGCTGATTTTCTTTTAATATTCAGACCACCACAACATCAGTCATGATGAATTCTTCTGGCAGCAGGGTGCCTGCAATAAGCAATCCTTCAGGAATGCCAGGGGAGCATGGCATTGATTTAATGCTCACTTTTTAAGTCATACACAGACCAAACGCTTCCAAAGGCCATGGTCCATTTTTGTATTTTTTTCTGAAGTTTGCAGTAACAACATCCTTGCTCAGACGTACCTGCATCAGGAAGATGCAGCTATGGACTCTAACAGAGGTCGGGGGGGCTCATTTATGCAGGTCCATGTTAGAGATGATGTCAAGCAAGATCCCATGTTGGACACCGGCACCAGAATTACAAGCCCCCTGAGCCAGCATTATGAATCTTTATGCTGAGTCCAACACGCTTTTCACATCCACCATGTGTTCTATGTTCCTCCAATTTCAGCTGGGAGAGCAGGTGCTGATTTTTAATGCCTATTTTGTTTTAAGCCTCCTTTCATCAGATTAAGGACCCTGCTATTTTATTTCATTTTACTTTTTCATGCTCAGTAATTTAGTCACACGCAAACCTAAACCCAGAAGCTGTGACATGCTGTTAAAGCACCGTCGCCCAGCGCTCCGTCAGCCGCGGAGCGCGAGGGGTTCGGGGCACGGCTCCATCCCCCCGCGATGGCTCAGCCCACGGGAAAGGCTCGGGAAGCTTTGAAGCGGAGAGCGGCGCTGGAGGCGATAACCTCCCCGTGGTGACGCCGGCAGCAGGGTCCCTCCGAACGGGCTGCTGCACACAGCCCGTGCTTCCTTTCCTGTCCTTCCTTCCCCCGGCAGGAGATGCTGGATCAGCCCCCGAGGCGCAGAGCCCGAGGTGCCCCCGGGCCATGGGGTGGAGATGCTGCCGGGCCGGGGCACTGCTCCGCTCTCCTCCCCACACCCCCAAACCCCCAAACCCCAACCACAGCCACGGCCTCCGCAGCGTGTCTGGGGCC
>VZRQ01002109.1:1177879-1197960 GCA_013397975.1 Machaerirhynchus nigripectus
TGTTTAAAACAAGAAGTCAAAAAAAATTCCTCTTAAATTTCTGCATAATATAATAAGGCAAAAAACAAACAGTTTTGTACATTATTATTATTATTAATATTTTAATATATATCTGTAACTTCGGTTCCAAAGTACCAAGGTAAGTGATCAATTGGCCTCAGAAGGGAACCTCACAGTGGACTGTAAAACTACAGTATTTCCATAAATAATACTTTTAAGAAACCCTGGGTATTTTTTTCTTAAGGATCTGAGGCCTTTAAAATGCAAATTTAACTAAAAACAAAAGCAAAATTTCTTCTTTTTTTAAGTGAATAAAGAGCACAAAATTAAAAAAAATACAAATCCATTAAAAATGTTTCTCACATTTGGGAAAAAATGTACAAACTTGATATTCTTAACTCATTTTTTTTTTAGCACAGAAACAAAAAACAAAACCAAAAATCAATACCTATATATTAAATTCCCATTCTCAGCAACCTTCTTGTTGGAAAGTCCCCAACCCCGTTATTTATGGAAATGTGCTTAACTTCTACAAATTTTACATTAAAAAAAAAGTTTACAGCAGTGCATTTTGTAAAAGGTTTGTTGTTTTCTTTTTTTGTTGGTTTTTTTTTTTCCTGTTTGTGTTTTTTTTTGTTTGTTTGTTTGCTTGCTTGTTTTATGTACAGGTTGAGTTTAAAATTCAATGTTGGGGACTATCGTGCCTCTACTTCTTTGGGGTTCCTAGAGGGGGAATAGTCCCTGGACTCTGAGTTTGTGAGTGGAGTAGTCCTGCGAGGGGAGGCAGGTCTGGTGCTGCTGGCTGGTACGAGAGGCGGCGGCGCGCTCAGCGCTGCGGTCGGTGGGTTCCTGTTCAAAATCCCGTTGTGCATGGCAGTGGATGGACTCA
Organism: Machaerirhynchus nigripectus; assembly: GCA_013397975.1. Classification (NCBI taxonomy): domain Eukaryota; kingdom Metazoa; phylum Chordata; class Aves; order Passeriformes; family Dicruridae; genus Machaerirhynchus; species Machaerirhynchus nigripectus. The sequence goes on from VZRQ01002109.1 coordinate 1,178,769, forward strand.
GTCTGGGGTAATGCATCCCGCTCAAATGGGGCATGAAGGATGGCACGTGTGCCAGGTGGCTTTCGATGGGGGACGAGTGCAAGTGGTGCATTCTGGCACGCTCAAGTTCTTCCCGTAAGTGCAAGCGCTCGCGCTCCTCCACTTGCCGCAGCCGCTCCTGCTCTCGGCGGGCTTCCAGAAGGTTCTCGTGGTTGTAGTCATGTGGTTCCCTGTCTCTGTAGGAACGCTCATGGTCATAAAAGCCAGAGGTGGCAGGAAACCTATGGATGGGATCCGTCCGGAGCTGGAAGTCCATTCGACGGTGCAGGTCTAAGCTCCGGTAGGCATCTCGCAACGGGTCCCTCATCGGGTCCCAAGAAAATCCGGGATGCGGCAGCCTCTCTCTTCCTGACAAAGGGTTCATGCCTATGAGCGGGGTCATCATCCTGCTGCGGTCCAGGACGTTCATGTTGTTCATCTGGTGCACGCTGCCCATGGAGATGGGCATGGAGGCAGCCATCGAGTGAGGCAATGATAATCCATGGAGAGTGGGCGGTGGGGGATGCTCCACTGACCGGGAGTGCTGGGAAGGCTCAGACCCAACCACCAGCACATCACTGTCTTCCTTCCTCTCCTCCTTGACTTTGATGTCGTTCTTAATCTTCTGGAGGTCGCTGGGAAGCTCTGTCTTTCTCTCCATGTCCTTGCTCATTAGATTGGTAAGCTTCAGGCTCTCACTTAGTGCAGGTTTGCTGTATGGGGATACAGACTGGATTACTGGCTTTGTGTTGTCCTCAGAGGGTCTCTTATCATGGCTTGGAGTTTCCTTCACTGGGGAACGGCTCTCTTTGATCTTGTGTTCGGCTATGGGCGGCTCTCTCAGCCGGTCAGGGTGCTCTCGCTCGGGCTCCTTGGACCTCTCCCTCTCCCCGAGGCTGACCTGCCTGATGGGATCGCTGGAGCTCTGGCTGTTGCTGCGGATGAGGTTGCTTATCTGGTGCGTCACTGGGGCCGATGCCGGTGAGGATCTGTTCGAATGTCTGCTTTTATCCATGAGGTCTCTGTAAAAAGACAGAAGGTACATCCTTGGTTATGTGAGAACAAATACACGCGTGATGTTGGGCATGCACAGTGCTGTGTCCAGTTGTACACCCTGAGATTGCTCAGGAAAGGATTTGGAAAGCTCTGCAGCTGTCAGCTAAAGCTGTGATGCTATGCCATGGGACATGCAGTAGCTGCCTCTACATACTTCAAAGACAAAAAATGTTAAATGTTCACAAATGTGGGACTAAATTGGGGGTGTGGCTGGAAGAATACTACATTCACCCTAACACTATTTCACTGAGAAATGTAGGCAAAGAAGAGCTCTAGACAACTTATTTTTCTTTAAAAAAAGCTCATTGTGTGTTCATGTGTACATCTTGCTGCCAGACAATGACCTTCTCAGCTGTAAAACTCGGGTTCCTTTCCTAAAACATGGATCCAGGCACACAAAACAGCAGCCTACAGAAATATATGCAGGTCCTTCCCAAGTCAGCCTCGTTGACTGGAAGCAGCTATAAGGTGAGGCTGATTTTCCTACGGAGCTGCAGAAGTTTTTGTTGTTGGCAGTTCTTGCAGGTAAACCAGGTGCTTCAGGAGAAACATCCTTGAATAGGCCACGAAACTGAGCAACTGAGCCCTGTTTCAAGAGGAGCTGCTGTGACAAACAAGGGGTTTGATGACAACATCCATGGTTTAGAAAGAGAGGCACAAAGGTTTACATTTCCAACTGCACCTCTGCCTCTGAGCAAGCCAATTAGTCACAGTTAATCCCACCTTTTTAACAAGGGAATAAATAATGCTCACCTTCTAAAAGCACTTTGCTCTGAATGAGAGACACTTCAAATGCAAAATATGATGGTGTGGTTGAGAGAACTGCATTATGCAGCTGAGAGGCTCACTGATGCCTAAGTTTTATGCTGTGTTTGCTTTTGAGAGCTCTAAGACCTGAGCACTGAAAGCTGGAGGTGTTTTGGGGAGTTGTGTAAGTATTTATCCCTTATGATTACATTTGCTAACCCAGCTTTCTTCCTCTGTGGTAGTCCTGATTGCTGGTCAAGGATGTGGTTTATTAAAACCATGTCCAAACAGGGATGCTGGGGACAGCTGAAGCTAAATTAATAGAAATGTAATAGAGCTGTTAACCCCTGTGTGAACACTCTTGAGAGTAAAGTAACCTCGGTCTGCAAATGAATTCCACTAGAATTCACCAGAAGGGAGCTTCCTACCTGAACAGTATCTGTGTGCAAGGATGTCAGACAATTTAACATTTAAAGTAAGATGATTTTCAGCCTATTGCTGCCATAGAATCTTGTTCACAGGTACTGCCTGAAGATCTCATTAAAAGCTCTCCAGGCAAACTATGAACCCCTATCACTAGTCAAGTACACACATCTAAGACTTGCAGGCTGTTATTGCCTACAAAGAAGTAGCCTGTTGGAGACAACTGGGCTCTGAAATATAAAGAGCTTCACAGCTTCAAAATCATATAACTGGGAGCTAATGAAGTAAATATAGCCCAGGTGATACAGGCCTGTCATCGTTAATAAGGGTTTGCCCACAATGCAATTTTTTAAAATCAGTTTTGCTAATGGATTCATGCACACTGCTCCAGATACAGGCATTTGCATTTTTATCTCGTTAATGTCCAGCTAACATGTGAATTCATCAGCATATCTGTACAATAATGAGAACCATGACTGTCTCCAAAGGACTCATCACAATGCTACCATCACTGTTTCAGGATACACAGCAATCCTAAAGCAGATACATTGGAAACAGCCAAGTAAACACAGAAACCACAGCAACACACTCAATTCCTCAGCCTGGTGCTTTTTGTTAACCTACTAGCAGGGACTGGCTTACCATATTTCCACAGAAGACAAATTGTAAAAGGCGAAGAGGAATGTTTTTGGTGTTGCTAGTACTTGTACTTACCTGAGGAAAAGAGGCCTCTCAGCTGCTTTAAGGACAAGCAACATTTCAGGGAAAACAGAAAAAACAGAGAGGAAAAATAGTCCCAGGAGGAAGTGGTCAGAAGCCCACAGTGCTCACCTCTCTTTGTCTCTGTCATCTTTGCCCAGAGAAAGATCCCTCTTCTCGGGCTCCCGCTCCCGCTCTCTGTCCCTGTCGTGGTTTGTCACCGAGGAGCTTCGCTCCGAATCCGTGGGCTTGGGCCACTGCGGGGGTGTTGGGAAGGACGGCGGGGTCCGGTGGAGTCTATTCCATGGCTCATGGGGGTTATTGAAATTCTGCAGGTTTGGGCCATCTTTGTGAGTAAAAATGTTGTTGTGAGCTAGAATAATGGCAGGGGGAGGAAGAGTTAAAAGTAATTCAAACCAAATCTTTATACAGACATTTTTCACAATATTACTCACAAACCAGAACTGTCCTTTCAAGACTTTTTAATGGTGAGGGGGAACTACTAGTCAGTGGAGACTGATAATTCCAACACTGGGTTGGAATTGGTCCAGCTCTTATAAGGCTGTTGTTGGAGGAAGCTTTACACATCTCAGTAACTCAGAGACTACTGAAAATGCCCATCTCCTCTTCTCCCCCCACCCCAGGCAAGGGCTCCAGCACAAAAGCAGTATTTTTCCTCAGCTCCTCTCTCTGGCAGAAACTTTAATTTGTGGGTAGTTACAAGCAATCAGCTGCCTGCAGCTGATGCTTCAGGGACTTTTTTGTTGAAGAACCCAGACTATTTGGTGGTATGTATGTGTGTGTATAAACACAGAGCTTGGCTGTAGGCTTTTCAGAACAGTCACTCGATTGTCCTCCATCCATCTTCAGCTGATTCCTGTTGCACCATGAGATGCACAAGCATGCTCTCTTATGTGTGGCTCTCAAGCATGTTTTGCCTACAGGTAACATGTTTTTCAAGTAAAATGATTTTATACAGGAAATTTAAACTTCAGTCAACGTTTACAGAGGACATCTACACGAATCAGAAGAAGTATCAATAGCTGCTCCACTGTGCATCTTCGCTGATGAAGGGTGTTACTTTAGGTGCCCACAGGGTCCCAGAGCTCGGTGGGGTTTTGCAGCTCCAGTGTCTCTCTGAGCACACAAGGTAGCAACCCTCAGCAGTGAGGAGGCACAGAGCACAGCCACTGATCTCTGGGACATGCAGAAAAGCTCCCACCGCAGAGACCTGGAAATCTTAGGTGCAGTGTTTTCAGATAGGAGAATGGAGGTTAGGAATTAAACTTCTTTAAAAACTACCACCAGCTGCTGTAAATATTAGCATGTGGCTTTTCTGGAAGGGATGTTTGTCTGCAGTAACCCAGCCAGTACTTACTCAGAGCATGACTGCCTAATCCTCCAAAGGCATTGCTGCCTAAGTTCCCAAGGCCGCTGAAGGTGCTTGACCTGCTAAATGGATCTGGAAAGGCAAACAGGGATTTAGCAGGCATTTAGCCAAGAATGTTGGAGAATGAAACGCACCCCTCCCCTTCTTAACGGTTTGAATCCAAGTAGGATTAGGCCAGACTTTAAGCTGATCCTTCTCATTGCAAGGTTCTTTGCACAGAAAATTCCCATCATGTTAAAATGGAGAAGGGATTCAGTGCTCACTCTGCAAACAGGTGCTGTAATAAACTTTTGTATGCGAGTCAGAAGCGAGCTAGAAATTAAGGTCTAATAGCTGAAATTAGGGTGGCTGCTGAGCTATAACTCTCTTTCCTTATCAGTACTAATAGCAGAAGCATTGCAATTGCCTTGACAGAATCTCAGCAGGCCCCTCGGCCAGCACTGAGGAGATGCATTGTCTTGTTTCTGCACTTTTTTTCCAGTAAAGGCACCCATCACCAGAGGAGGTTCCTCTCTGAGAGCACAGAGCCTGACTCAGGTTTCTACACTCCTGAGACAGCTGTGGGTTAAATCCTACCAGTGTACCTGTTTTCTTTCCTACTGGTCATCTCTAAACAACTCCTCCTCCTGCCCACTGGCTTTTTGACTGTCCCTTTCAGGCCCTTAACTTGCCATGTTACAGGAGGTAAGGTTGCTCTCCACTTCCTCACAGGTATCACATTTAAAATATCAAGGCAAATGGCACAAATAGCTCGGATCTTTAGGCAAACAGCTATTTGCTTATTTACTTATTTTAAGATGTTCTTGCCCTTCCTCTTTGATACTAAGTAGCTGAGTGACTCCGTAGAGATAGTTAATTTTGTCAGAATGTTCAGGAGTTGATGTAAATCTGGGTATTTGCAAGAGGGAAAAAAGTCTACTAGGTCATGTGGCATGCCACATTTACTGATTGGATGAATGTTACTAAAACATTAATCAACAGAGCTTGAACTTTAATTGGCAATGAGCTGCTTGTGAGCTTTTAAAATGAGGAAATTTGAGAAAATCAGGCTCTACTTACTGCCAATTAGGAAACTGAAAGGCTGGCAAAATGTGCAGAACATCTATTTGCCAGGAACTGTTCCCTGAACTCTTTTAAAGAACCGAGTCAAGACCTTTAATAGGTGGAAAATGGTACCGGAGGAGCCCATTTGAAGCTGAGGCTTGTCTGAGGTATCTTTGCATAAATTTTCCCCATTTCCTTTGGCACATTCAGGAGCACAGGACTCTACAGGTCACATTTTGGCTCCGGTGCAGTGTCCCAGCAGTGACAGATGTGACAGCTCTGCACTGCCCTCTTCTTTGGGGGACAGTGAGGGGATGTGCTGGGAGCTGGCAAGGATGAGAAGCTGGCAAGCTTCTGGATCCTGAGGCAGTTTAAGCCTTTCCCTCCCGTAGTGCTACAGTGCAGGACCACACCGAGAGCCAGGAAGGGGGCAGAGGTACAGAGGTGAAGGCAGGGTTACTTACACTTACCTGCCAAGTGGTTCGTAGGCAGGAAACTGCTGTGGTGAGGCGAGGGACCAAAAGGGGTGGTGGCTGGATGTGTCGCACCTGTGAGAACAAGGTCCCTTTTTAGTTCAGGGCTGAGTGACTCCCTGAATACACAGAGCTCCTGGCCATCACATCCAAGAACTGGATGCAAAGGCCACATTTGAACAGCAAAGGCAAGGAAAAGACCCCAAACCTCGGCTGGGCGAGCGACAAGCTGGATTTCCCTGAGAGCCCTGCCAAGGAGTCTGCAACAGGGCCCTAGGAGGCAGGAGGAGACCTTGCACTGAGAGCTGCTGCTCACCTGGAGTAACGAGGAAGCCGAGCTCTTTGTCTGACATTTTCAGTCATTACTCCATGTTTACATTAAAAAGGGTCAGCCCAGGTTATGGGCCCAGACAGAAGGTGCTCGGAAGTGACTGATTAGAGTCTATATGAAACACCAGCTAATGACAGGCACGCAGGGAACATCAATCATGCCTCTCCTATGGGAGCTCCAGCTACGCTCTCACATCTGTCCCTGCATCCACAGGCTCCCCCCCGGCATTTTTTCCCTTTCCTGACACTCCCATTGCCGTGGTGCCATGCTTCCGTGTGGGAAAGAACACCACTGCTGAGCATGCTGGATTACATGAGGCTGAGGAGAGGGGAAGGAAGGGGGTGAAACAAGCAGGTCTGCCCTGTATTTCAAGGTGGACCAGGCTCATGCAGAAAACTCTGCTCTCCTTTCAGAGCAGAAAATGAGAGATTTTCTTCCTCTGCAGGCAGGTATATGTGAATCTGAACGGGCTCGCAACCTCAGTGGGAAAGCACTGGTGTCACCTGTCACTGGGGTACTTGGTCAGCCCCTGACCTGGCCTTCCGTGGTGACAGAGCCCAACCACTGATGGTCGCTGTGAAACACACTCACGTGTCCAGAACACGAGCAAACTGAAACCTGAGAGGGAGACAGAGCTCTGTGTCCCTCACCAGCTTGGGCACCTCAAACCTAAGCAGCCAGAAAATGAGCTGAAGAAACTTAAGAGAGACCATGGCAACGAGACCTATCTAGTACCTCTCTATAAACATTCTGACTGCTCCAATGCTTCAAGATGGATGGAGACTGTCATCTTTCTAATCCTTTAAGATTTCAGAAGGTGTATAATGGATGGGCGATTTCTTTAAAGGAGATGGCTTACAAACTCAGCTACATGGGCTGATAATAAAAAATCCTCCGGAGAAAGCCAGGAGCAGCACTGCAGGCTGTCAGGCAGTTATTAAATGGAGCGTCTGCCAGGCAGCCCAGCATCCGTCCTGGAGACAGGTGGCCCTAAGATAACTTATGTCTCCCCCAGTAACCAGGCAATGCAGCAGAACCAATGATTCACATCCACTGCACACGTGTTCAGTAAGGTGAAAAGAATGCCTCGGATATTCCAGAGTACAAGATTTACTCCTCCATGTATTCCAGCTGCAGTGTTTGCTCACGTTGACAGCACTCTTTACCTGGATTTACCATGTGATGGCCCTTGTGATTCATGCACTCACAGACAAGTTGTTGTAAGGTTGTTTCTCTCTACTGAAAGTTTTCTATTTGGCCTCTTTAATGTTTCTATTTTGTATTATTTCCCCTTTTGCTTTTATGAATGAAAAGCGAGCCACGCTTGCATCTTTTAAGGGAAAAAACTCCAGATACCAACTGGACTGGAGCTTTTCTGCCTCTTAGGGTAATTCTGTCCAGAACAGCCTTCAGTTGCAAAACCAGACATGAAACAAGGTTCTTGTAATGACAACACAGGACAGGCTGAGGACAGTGATAACGAAACATCTGCCATAGGAAAACAGCCAGAGGTTGTAAATAAGCTGTGCTTATGCATCCAAGTAGATGCAATGAGTATCCTGGCCTTGTACTATCAAAGTATCTTTATAAAGACCAAAATAAAGGGTAGCACCCTACAACATAGTGCTGGTACCAGCACTGATTACGTGGGGTAGAAATGTGCATTTGATACCCAAGAATTTCCAACCATAGACAGAGCAGAAAGATAGACTGAAGCACTGGTGGAGATCCTGAAGGCTATCTGACATCCTCATTTGAAACTCAATGCTTACAGAAATTGCAGCTTGATCCTCATCTGTTGCTTTTCTGGCATGTTTGGGACAAGAGTTCAAAACAGTTCTAATGTCATTATCTCAACAGGGTTGAACCAAGGCTGAATATGACCATGTCTGCACTGAGTTAGGGCAATTGCACTTAGAGTTATTGCACTGATTGTGCAATATTGCATCATAAAACCAGAGTAACATGAGGGGAGAAAACTGCATTATTTGCCAATTAATTACATACATAAAGAGCTAAGTTACATCTCGTCAATTGATGCAGCTCATTCAGAATGCAGACCTTGGCATCTCAAACACAGACAAAAAATGTGAACAAGGTGAGGGGAAAGTTAAGCTTGAGAATAAAAACAACATTTGGCACTTGGTAGACAGATGTCCACATGAATCCACACTGGCCTCCTAGACCAGAATGTGAGAGCTGCAGTCTTCCATGGTCAGAGCCATTGAGAACAACACGGTGAAGATTACTGCCCTTTGTTAATTCCATAATTGTAATTACTTCTCCAACAGACTGGAAAACAACTGATCAGTGTAAACTGTATTTAATTCTTTGGGGCTTTTTGTAAATTCAATATACCATTTTAAGCCCAAAGTTTAGCCCCTGTGCTAAACTTTGTAACACATAAGGGAATTTTCTATTTTTTTAACAAACACTTAACAAATACACCTTCTGTGATATTTTCAATGCTGTTATTGAAGTTTTCCTTTTACAAAAAACCCCTTGTTTTCAGAACACAAACAGAAACTTGGTGAGTGGAGGAGCTGAGAAGAATAACACGGCAAATACAAAAGCAAGAAAGAGACTGGGGTCACTTCCAGTCCTGTGCAATGGAAACATTTTCAAGTGTTTGGTCAAAATAGTTTTTAAAAAATCACTCTATAGCCTATTAATCAGGCACATAAGAACCAGCTGCAGAGACAGGACTGTGAGCCAACTGCTGCAGCTCAGTGATGTGCAGAGGATCCTGCACTGGAGGTGGTGGCAGAGCCCTGGTCACAGCATTGTCTCTGCACCCCTTGAACCAACCTTGCTTCTGTTTTTGAAGCATATGTAGCTGTAAAGACAAGCATGACATATACTGACTGTTTCTTGGTTTTGTTTTTTTTTTTTAAATCAACAAGGAATGGTCTTCCCTTACCTGTGGTAGAAAACAGAGGCCTGGCAAGATCTTGTGGATAATGGAAGCCTGGAAACACGCCAGGGGCGGGAGGTCTGCTGAACAGGTCAAGTTTACCACCTATCTCTAGCTTGTGGGGATCCAGCTGCATTTGCTGTCAAATGATATAAAACCAATCTCATTATACAATTCCTTTTGTATGGGAGAAAACGAGAGGGAGTCAAAGCTCATCCCTCCTTAGCCCTGCCAGGGAGCGTTAGAGAGAGCGACAGCAGCGTCTCCGGTCACGCAGCGCAGCCGTGCCCCGCCAGGCTCTGCAGGGCCACCCCACCCCACGGCCCCTCGGCCGCCTGCCCCATCCCAGGGATAAGGTCTGCAGGGGGCACTCAGCCCCCCAGCACACGCTGGAGCAGGATCACCATACACCGAGTGCACGGCACCCCAGCAGCAGCCTGCGCTCTCAGCCTGACAGAAAATACTCTGCGGGCAAAAAGCTGCCGACAGAAGCCTGGAGAGCTGGGTGATGGACTCCTCTGTTCTGCCTCTCCAGTCTGAGAGAAACGTGCCCATACTATGCCCTTCCTGCAGCCAGTACAGCTCAGTGTGCAGGCAAGGGGCAAAGGATGAAGGAAGCTGTGAGGTTCATCCAGAGGCTGTTTTTATCCTTGCCCTGTAGAAGTGGGCACAGCCAGAACTGCACCTTAGTCATAGAAGCCTATCAATAGCTTAAAGATTATGTATTTGCTTATAAAAATATATGCCCGTTTCAGAGGCACCTACTTAAGCACAGAATAGCCTTCATTAATGGGACAAAAAAACTACTGCTGGAGCTATGAAAAAATAGAATCTACGTTGAGTCCCTTTATCAGCTACTCCATAGGCCACAGGGAGCCTCAAGCCTGCAACAGCACCCCAGGGTACCTACATCCTGTTACCGCCCGAGTGTTAAACCCCCTCCCTCTGCCCACCATCACAGCAGCACAGGAAGCCCCACAACCTCTAACACTGGTGTTATCAATCTACTCTCCTGCTCCCTGCTCTGTAATGTTCTTCACTGCATCGGCCATTTCATTACCTCCTCCACAGGAGGTACTAATGCAGAAGGGAAACGACATTAAACGCGCACGCTTTGTGAAAAAACGATGGACTTGGGGAAATTACTCTACCCCTCACTTTCTTCCCTTCTTTCTGGCTGTATACCCTTCCACCCAGCTCCTCTGCCCTCAGATAAACTTTACAGTTGCTACAATAAATGTTAAAGGAGTGTAAGTATTAGTTAATCAATACAGGCAAGCTTGAGAATCACCACAGTAACTGCTTCCTGCCCATTACTCACTCAAATACAATCTGTAAGCTAAAAGACTTGGCTTTGTTCCAGAACCCGTCTGAATTACCTTTATCTTTTGCTGGTGATGGTAGATCTGCCAGGCGATCTGTACATGAACTGCACACCACTTCCCGGGTTTCTGCAGTGGAAAGCACAAGAATTTAGATTAATTTATACGTTAGCAATCTACATCAGATAGAACATTTCATTTCCCTTACTGTCAACCAGGCAGCTAAGCAATGAGAAAGGCTGATTACTAAAACGGCACAATGGGTGATCAACATTTTCTTCTGTACTGCAGCAGATGATGTTTAAATTAAGAAGGAAACAGGAAGAATGTGGGATATCTTCCCCATCTCATGGACATCTGAGATCCTGCCTTGTTCTTTCCTACTTGCACTCCCCCCTTCCTAAATTGAAATGAATGGCAGCAAAGAACAGTATGCCATGCTTAAGAGAAAGCAACTAATGGTTCAGAGTTCTGTTTCTGAAAAGAGCCCTGTTCATTCACCCCTGCTGCACTGCAGGCTAAGTCATGCGTGGTTATTATGGCTGCTGGCTTCTGGGGAGGAAAAGGGTACGGACAAACAATCCCCAGGATGAGCAGTGCCACAGCTGAACAAGTCCCTGTTTTCAGCTGAGCTGTGGTACTCACTGTTCCACTGTTTATGTGGAACATCAGCACACTGACCTAAGCCACCATGAATCTGTTCACTGGTGAATGTCTGCCCATGCTCGCAGTCATTTATTTCTGTGACCCTCATTTCATACTGTGAACTATTAATGCACATAAATGGATGCAAAATAAGGCTGGGATTCAGCCTGAACGTTATTAATCAGAAGTGGCAGAGAGCTAACTGACATTTTGCTTTAAGAAAAGGATGAGCATGAGATTTTTCTACTGGACATGTTAAATTTCAAAAGCATATGCACAATATTCCAAGTGTCTGTGTATAAATATGAATATAAAATCCCCCACAAACCTTACTTACTCTTACTGGAGGCCTATAAGGGTCTGACACCTATGGAAAAAGCAGAAATAAAACAATCAGTCTTTCTAAAACTAGCCAATACACAGAAAGGTGGGGAACTTCCTTCCTCTGAACAAGTAAAAGCATTCAGAAAGCAGTGTTCCAGAGGAGTCCCCTGTGACACAGGAAACCTAAAAGGCTTAAAGAAGGCTTAAAACTTCTCTTTCATTCCTTGAACCAAACTCAGCAGAATTTTACGATAAACAAAGCAGCTTCATGCCAGCAACTCAACAGTGCCAGTGCTTTTCTGAACCTTGTAATCATTCTGAAATGGAGCACATAAAACTACTCTCCAAGCAGTACTTAAGGGAAAGATATTGAAGGGGTTTCCTGCCCCATTTTCCTTGACTTTTGAAAGAAGCCAATACATCCCTCTGAATTCATGGCTGGTGGAGGTTACAGTCTCACCAGGAAAAGACACCTTCTCTCCTCACTGCATGTTCCCAGTCTAGAAGGCCAATCTGCTCACCAGCCTGCTCTCCTTTTTTTTATCAGCAATCACTGTGTTTACTGTAAATCCAGATAAGCTGAAAAGGTTATATATTGTTGCCTACCCCTGGAGTCTTCTGCAGCAGTGTATGGTGGACTGTGCCTGGTCTACCTGCTACATCAATAGGGTTTGAAGTCTGAAAGACAAGAACAGAGCATGAATAATACTGTATCATACCAGCGGTACATTTAACATCTCTATCTGATGTTAACAGCATTAATTAGTCCATGTTTGCACTGTGCTTTGAACACGCATATTGCTACATTAGTGCTAAATGTTATCTCTTACTGACAGCCAACAGCATTTAACCACCATGTCATTTTTTATTACTGAGCAGCAGTAACAGTATTCCAGGAGCACCCCTAAGCCCCGCTGAGATCACACCCCGCTGTGCTGTGCATGTGCGTGGGAAGCGACAGTCCCTGCCCCCCAAGATTATTCTTTAGACAAAACAGGCAGGAGGTAGGAGAGAGAACGAGAGAGGTGGCCTGACTCCCTCCATTTTTCAGGCAGCAACCAGCACAGCAGTCAGGAACAGAGTAACTCGAGCATCCTAGTCCCATATTCCACACACTGGACCACGGCCCCTCTCTGACTGGGGCGAGGTAACACAATGCCTGAACCAGCAACAGCCCATCTATTTGCTTTGACAAGGCAAAACCAGAAACCCTAGAATGTGCTTGTGGGTCTTTTATAGCTTTGCATTGTTTACTGCATCATTTTCCAGCAAGAATTAAACACCTCATTGAATGAATCCCTGTTCCTCCTCCTCTGGATCCCACCTGTTGTCCTGTCCTAGATGATCCCCAAGAACTCGTTCATCTCCTCACTCCGGCATTCATCCATCTCCCACTCCCAGAGCAACTGCACCTGGTGCCTCTGCACAGCTGAGTGCAGAGCAGTTAAACCTCATTCCCCAAGAGATTATTTCACTCATGTTTTAGGTCAAATTAGAGCAGATTTCAAACAGTACAAGGCATGAGTACTCCCTGGGTGTAGGAGGGAAGGTAGGTTTTAGTTTGTCTAAGGCTACGTAACTTCCAGACTCATTAAAAAGCGAATTTTCGTGCGTGTGTAGGTAAGTCAATGCACTCCCCAGGCAGATCGGAGCTCTCAGGGCCTCTCTGACAGCTGAGGTAGATGTAAGGTGGCAAATAAGTTACAGCTTTCATACAGGCAAGAGCTTTAAGATCACAACATGTTAATAGCATGGTGTCATCCTGTCCCTTCGTCCCCTGGAGAAAGACGTGAATGCTTCCTCCAGCGAAGTAAACTGAATACTTCTGACCTTTTCAAGTTCTTAGCTTGTGAGAAATGGCCTTCGGGAAACTCGCTGAGAAATTTACCGTCAGCCTGGATTTATGTGCAGTGGCCTCACACACACAGCTGTAGGCAACTGACATGGGAAGGGGAAAAACAAAACCAAGATCTCTGCTTTGGAAAGCAAGAAGTGCAGGAGTCAGAGTGCCAAAACCAAATCATCAGGTCTGTAGTGATTATGCAGGCTTTAGTTATGAACAGCTTGGGAGGGAGAGAGCATGGAAGAACGATGCAGTAACGATGACTGGAGTGGCTTTGCCTAAAGTTCAGCTCTGCCTCCTCTGGGAAACTGGAAAGTAATGTGCCAAAGCAGCAGGTCCATTTTTCAACCTCTCCTTTTCAGATGTTAGATTGTATGTAAATACTGCACTGTGCAGAGATCAAATAATGTCAGTGATTAACCATGGCACCAGAACGTGACCTTGCACTGCAAAGACAGCGAATGTTGGATGTGTCTATCACTAAAATGAATTAAAAGCTAGTTAAAACAGCACTAGGAACTGCTTAAAAATGTAAAGGGTCTGTGCTCACTTCTTCTTTCTCGCTATGCAACTGCTCCTTGGCCTAATGGTATTTTACAGTGAGATGGGATCTGTGCAGGTCTGCAGTGAAGATGGAAAGCAGAAGGTGCCACTGGTGTAGCAGCAGCTCCTCACGAACAGGAAGGGGCCTTATGGCAAAAGAGCCCTGGCTGCATGTGAGCAAAATTTGTCCAATTCCACCTTATTCATGCAGCGCCTTTTCTTGGAAAATCCAGTTCACACCCTGACTACTCAGGGTTTGTACGGACTTCCTGGCATCCCTTGCAAGAGTAACAACAATTAACACTGGCAGACAAACTTCATCAAGGGATGGCCGTGTTCTGTCCCTCCTGCTCCCTCTGCTTCCATGAACTGCTCCTTCTCTGGGCCTGCAGCCACTACATACAGAGCTCCAACTGAACAAAGCCATTTTAGAGACTTTGCTATTTGTAATGTATCCCTAAACCAAAATAATGACAAGGATTCGATGGGCACTGAGGAAATACTCTGGCTTCCATTAAAAGCATTAAGTTAAGGGGGAAGGTTGTAAAAGGCTGTATTTGCAGCAGTTGCTAATTACTGACTTCCACTGACGTCAGCGAGACTGCTCAGGGAAGCACATCCCACAGACCTGCCTGGTGTGGGTATGGAAATCACCCTCCAAATGCAAACAGGAATGGCCTGGCTACAGTGCTGGTCCTTCAAGCCTTCTTACACAGTAGCAGAGTTCTATGGAAAAGCAGTTCAAGACCAGAATCTCTAAAATCACAGCATGTAAGGAAGCTGAACATGTCACCTCACAAATGGAGTACATACTCCATTTTCAAACAAATGCTATATAGATACAATCCATTATTTCTTGTTTGGAGAGATTTAACAGTTTTGGTACATTTAAAAACAGTTAATAAGAAGTACATGTCTGGGAGGAAAAAAAAAAAGCAGTGCATACCACAGATTTTGCCAAAAAATGGGGGTTATCATGGCAACATTTCCAAATGCCAATCAGTGCTAGTTGTAATGACATGTTACAGCTGCAGTGCACCTTTCAAACACATTATCTCAAAGAAGCTTGCAGGCATTAACCAACCCTTATAAAACCCACTGCAAGATAACCTTATAGATGAGGAAGCTGAGGAACAGAAGGTTTAAGCGACTTGCCCAAGGTCAGACAGTTTTGGAGCTGGGAATAAAAATTCAGCTCCTTCAAATTGCTCTACCCATTTACAGCAGTCTCTCCCTATTGTTCCCACACTTGTGCAGTCAAATTCTCATTGTTTTTTCCGGGAATAAACACAGTTTATCTTTTGCAATCTCAGACCATTAGATTTATAAAATGATTTGGGACTCATCGGTCTATTATGAGCTGTAAATATTTCAATCAAAATAATGCACTTCACTGTATGCTTCTCCTCCAGTTTCAGCAGACCTCCCAAGTGAACCACTACATCCTTTCCAAGGAAGGATCTGCAGTGCCAAGAGAAAATTTCTGCTAAAGTGTTGGCTGCTTTGTGCAGGGGATGCTCACAGTTCTGCGGGGTGATCCTTTCCAACCCTGTGCTGCACTTCTGCTATTCAAATCATGTGCTTGCAAAATCACCAGAGACAAGACTCTGAACACAGTTTCTCTCCCAGCAAAAGAACAAAGCCTTCAGAAGAAGAAGTTTGTACCTTCGGTTGAAATGCTCCCTGAAGTGACCCAAAGGGACCTGAATGTGGAAGCATGGGTGGCATTCCAGGCATTGCTGGAGGATAGGTTGGAAAGAACTACAAAAGAAAAAGAGATGCTTATGTCACAGGATGACTTGAACAATAATGGAGGTAGGTGCCAAGCCTGGCACATACAAAAATAGTACTGTGCTGAACAAGTGCCACAGTGAAAATACACCATAAATTTGCTTTCAAAATTTTTAAAAGCAAAGCCAAAACTTGAAAAATGCACTCATCTGATAAATTTTCTAGATAGTGCTAAATGAGTGTGCCTTTAAAAATTGTGGACTATTGCAGGAAGCACAGAGCATAATTTGGGGTTTATGTTCACTTTCCATTAACTTTGCATTTTTCTGCTGTTGCAAACAAATTGATTCTGTTTTGAAATGTGACCTGCTTTAATTTTTACAGCAAAACGAACCACAAGATGCTGCACTGCACTCTAACCACAGGCAACATGCACACCACCTTGTAGTTGTGTAGGCTGGGTGAAATTTTGCTTAGGCCTCTCCTGAGCACACACAGCAGTTTTACAAGTCCCAAAACATGTAGTTTTTTGTGCTTTGGAGCAGTGGGGAGCACCAGGAAGAAACCACCAGTCTGACTTACTCCTGTGACCTGAGCAAAACCTTGTGAAAGAGCCATGCACTCCGGGCTGCTGCACTGGGAGAAGCACCAGCTGCAAAGGTACTGCAATGACCACTGATTGAGCAATTCCTGCGCATTCCCTGCCATCCCAGGCACAGCGATACAGAGCCGCAGCAGCAAAAATGCAGGAGACAGAGAATTTAAAAAAATAATAATAAAAAAAAAAAAAAAGCCCAAAGAAAACTTGGTACCTTAAAAACATAAAAATCAAAGATGGAAAAAGAGCTTTAGAAATGAATGGATCAAAACACTACTCATCAATTGAAAACAAGCAAAAGAAGAGCAAGCAGAACCATTAACAAAGAAACCCACGAGAAAGGCGAGCACTCACGTTGGAATGTCGAAAGTAAGGGTTGTCTAATTTGGGAGCGTACTTGTCAAACTGGAAAGAAAAGAGAAAAAAAAAGGAAACAGGTGAGTTTGGTTTTGGCAGTAGCAGACACATTAGGATTTCAACACAGACAAATAACCATGGCCCGTGTGTAAGCGTTTAGCAGAGCAGAACTGACTGGTTATTCCATACTTGCTCATCGGGGAGATGACTGATTTCCCCAGGCTAACAGAGAGGAGCCCCCAGGCCACGCTGGGCACTGCCAAGGCTCACTGCAGAACCCTGTCTCAGGCACTGCATGAACAGCCTCCTGCTCTGGGAAGAGAGCAGCCCTGATAACTGCAGCAGTGCAACAGAGGATGTTCAGCTCCAGGTCCCGATCTGGGATCTGCCCCTGGGTCGCTGAATTAGATCACAGACTAGCAGGTAAGAAACATTTTCCATTAGACCCCAGCATCTACTGTAGGGCAGCCAATAACAATTCCCAGCTTCCTGGGTTCCTGCAAGCACCAAAATTCTTTTGGAAAGGGCTTAATTACTTTTAGATACACAAATCTCGTTATGTGCCCCCTCCCCTGCAAAAGGGAGAGTTCCCCAGAGAAAAGGTTACTGTAAACCTTTTCCATTCCAGCATGGGGTTTTAACACCTCCATGTGTGTAGCCTGTGCCCCGTCTGTCCTGTACCATCTCGGAAGCAAACCCAAAGCACACACACATTGCATTTCTGAACAGTATGTACATTCTGCTGGGGAGGAGGGAGTGGGGAAGAAGGCAGGGAAGGGAGCTGTAGGACCCCATGAAAAGCTGCTTATTTGGCAAGTCAGCTGCTGTTTCACACTCCTCTATGTGCAGGAGAGTAGATTGGTAATTTCATTAATTACAGTTATTACTGGAGCCATGTCCCCTCCAGTGTAAATACCATAAATTACCAAACACATGCAGCTGTAATTTCAACACTCTTCTCTGGTGTTGGGATTAGCAGACCTGATCTAGTGGAATATAAGAAGATGTGAGTGAAATATAACAAAAGAGCCTTGCAAGTTGTTTTTGGTCTGAAGGCTGACATCAACGGGCATGGGTGGGAGGGGAGGGAGCTGTTCACAGGCTCGGGTATCACAGTTCTTAAATAACACAGGAGACTTCTGAGAAAAGATTCAGGATTGTTTTACACAGACCAAGGAAAGAAGGGAAGGTGTTTACACACAAGTACATTGAGCAAACACCTGGGGCTGGATTTTGGGTGGATGATATTGCTTTTAATTGTCTCTCTGCTAAGCAGATCACAACCCAAGAATGTCATCGGGCAGTCAGCAGTGGGAAAGAAAAGTGGGAAACACTACGCTCCTTGAGTCCTTGGTATTTCTTCCCAAATGCTGCTTTTTCTAGCCTTAAAGAGGGTTGTTTCTGCATTTTGGACACAGTGTGAAACTGAGAGGGGGAAAAAAGCTCAATCTTGTGCTTTCAATCTCACAAAGTAATTGTCAGAAATGGGGAGAAAGTGCATTTTAAAGTACTGACAAAATCCATTTGTAGCAGATCCCTAACAATTTTGTAACAGCTGCAGCCAAGTCCCATTGTGTTACAAGCAAATTCAATGACAAAATGCTTATTACACGGCCAGAAGGATCTCTCCCAGCAGAACCAGCCACACACAAATTAGTGCTTGTTGATGTAATCAAGTAATAAAATGCCTAAATCAATACAGATCAGGTATTAGGAGGAAGAGGGACAGAACTCGTATTGGATGATGCTGCACTGTGGTGAGAGCTCTGGGTAAGCCAGCACAGCCTGCCCTGCACCCAGCAGTTGTGGGGACGGTGTTTGGGGCTGGAAGCCACCCATCCTGTGGCATGCTGGTTGGTGTCTTTTGGTGTGTCAAGGCAGGTGGCTCTGGGAAAGGGGGAATAGAAATACACAGCAGGACACAGGAAAAGGAAACTAAAGGGATCCTGGACTTGTCTTGTAGGTGCTGTATCTGCTCATGGGTAGCAGCATGGGGGACCAGGAGGCTTGGTGTGGGGGCTCTGGGTGGAAAGGGGGTCCCTTTGGGAGTGCTGGCCTCCAGGTCGGAAGGGCAGGGACAGCACGCCTGGCTGAAATGAAGAGGGCTGGGTTCTGTTTGACAAGAGTGGGTTAGGCTTTTTGACCAGAGATGCTCTACTTATCCTCACATTTTGGGCTGGGGTACGCACCATGGGAGGTGCAGAGGGCGGCATGAGCGGCGTCTGGGGCAAGCTGGATGGAAAAGGAGTGAATGTGTGCTGGTGGGTGTGTTGGTGCTGATGCGTGTGTTGGTGCTGGTGAAACTCCGCTCTCAGCAGCGGCACCGGGCCAAGTGAGGCAGCGGCCCGGTCCGAACTCTGAACCAAAAACCGGTTGTTCAGCTCTTGCCTGAGC
This sequence comes from Machaerirhynchus nigripectus, assembly GCA_013397975.1. NCBI lineage: Eukaryota > Metazoa > Chordata > Aves > Passeriformes > Dicruridae > Machaerirhynchus > Machaerirhynchus nigripectus. The sequence continues at coordinate 1,197,621 of VZRQ01002109.1, forward strand.
AGTTCGTGATCTAGAGGAGAGAGAGAGAGAAAAAAAAAGACACAGAGGCCCGTGGGCCTGTGAGTACCACAAAGACGGAGGAGAAAGAGTCAATATTCACCTGGCATTCCCTGTTTCTGCAGGTCATGCTGTGGTGGTTTTCTACGTGAGGACTCATTGGTGGAGGTAAGAGAGATGCCTGTGACAAAGTACCAATCAGAATCCCCGAATGAGGCTGGCAATACATGATTGGTTGGTTGAATGATATCAACAGGCTGGTATCTAAAGACAAGAGAGAACACCATGAGTCATCACAGCAGAAAACATCATCGGGGCTCGCACTCCGCCCAGCCCCGCCCCG
>VZRQ01002109.1:1198353-1261555 GCA_013397975.1 Machaerirhynchus nigripectus
CCTCACCTCTGGGATCACCTCTGGGATCACACCTCAGAGGCCGGCCTCACCTCTGGGATCACCTCTGGGATCACACCTCAGAGGCCCGGCCTCACCTCTGGGATCACACCTCCCGGGCTCACGGGAGCCACACCTTCCCGCACCAGCAAGGTGCTGGGGAGCGCCCTGGAGGCCAAGGGCTCGCTGTAAAACGAGCAGTACTGACCTTCATCCTCTGGGCGTGTGGCAGTCAGAGGCACGCACACACAGAAAGTGGACGTGTGTTAAGCTCTGACATACATGTGCTTCACAGGTAAAATTTTGACAAGATGTGCAGCGCAGTGAGGTAACTGTGGGTTTGGGTGGCTGGAAACCGCCTGCTCGGACATCCATCCCTGCGCCATCCTCCCCCTTCTCTGCCCCAGGACATGCATGCAATGACCAGAAACATCTATCCTACAAATCAAGGCCCTCTTTGCAGTAAGGTTTTTTTGAGATCTTAAATACCAAGCAGTTCTTTTTTCAATTTATAACAGGCTGTAATTCTCACTTTTTGTCATTGCCTCCAGGCTTTTCTCCTCTGAGAAAATACAGAGGAGGAATCAGTGGGAAGAGGAGAAACATTGAAGGGGCTCAAGATCTCATCAAGGCTGCAACGACTGCTGAAACAAAATGTTCCACCATATGACGTGGCCTCTTCTCAGTGTCTTCCTCTGGAATAACAACTTGCACTGAATGTCAATGTGGTTCAGGGCAGGGGAAGACACCAGTGCTTTAGAAATTATGTCACTGAAGACAATAGGGACCAATGTCCACTTCTCCAAAATGTCTGCTGGTATGACAATTAAATCTATCTGTGGCTTTGCCTACGAACTTCAAACAGGGATCAGCATCCAACATGTTATATACATTTTTTAAGCAAAGACCAACCTGTGTCCCCAGCTATGGATGACACGCACCCAGTCCTGACTGATCTACTTGCTTCTGAATTTACATGAATCCACTTCTTTCACTGTAACAACCCTTTTAAACTACTGCTCTGAATACAAAGGGGCAAAAGAACACCTGCACTTTAAAGTTTTATTTCATGTTCTGCAGGGATTTCTTTCACTTCAATTTTTTACAGTAACATTAGAAATGTCTAAATCAATCACTTTCTGAAGAGACATGGTTAAGATCTTTAAAAACAGGCACTCTGATGGGGAACTTCAAGGTCTCTACTACCACTTAGAAGTCTACACCCTATTGAAAGTCACATTTGGAAACAAATTTTGGGTGCCTAACTCATTTGCTTTTCAGTAATAAATGTACTGCTAAGAGTAGGTACTGTGTACTGCTACAATCTACGTAATAATTAATACAAAAGCAGAAAGTATATGTATTTGTGATACTGAAGCCTAAGGCACTGGAGCAAGGGAGTCTATAATGGGTTCTCCTTGGATTGAGCAAATAAGAAAAAAACTATAGGCTGAAAGCACTTAGGTCCAAAACCTAACCTCTTTAGAGAATATGAGCATGATTTCATGTATGTGCGTGTGTTTACGCTTTTACATCTGGCATGACTTAAAGAAACTGAATCCTTCTGTTAGCATCAAGATAATCCACTTTTCTGCAGGGAGAGATAAAAGCAAGTTGGCAGTTGTAAGTGCTCTGATATCCAATTTCTTTAAGAGACTGGAAGTCAGACTGATAGATTTGCAGCTGGCTCCAGCCCATAGCCCTCTACCACAACTTTGGCCTCCGTCAGGAAAAGAAAAGGCCTGGAGATTTTTGGAGAAGCTGTGTGGCACTTGGAGGAGTAGCTGCTTCATAGCAAGGATGGAATTGCCAAGGAATAACCCAGCTCTGTGAGGGGCTCTGAGCAATGTCTGGATCAGAACTGGTACAAGAACCTGCCAGCGGTGTCAGGTCCAGTCACACAATTACACAGCCAGGAGCAGAGTGCCTGAGCAGCCCTTGGGACCTGGGAACACTGGCCTGCGTGCACACACGAGCTGGGCATGGCACAGAAAGGGCACTCCTGCGTGGTGCCCTCAACGTTCAGGAGAGAAAGACACAGACCACTGTTTCCTCTCTGTATTCTACATCAGGGCAGCCCTTGAGCAGAGGGCAGAAGCCCACCAGGGCTTGCTCCTAAGTTACTTGTATTAGCTTTAGGTTTCAAAACAAAGAAATGCCACCAGAAACGCATTCTTGTCTCGCTCTTCAAGGCTGCTCAGCAACATTGTTTGCTTTTAAGAAAGTTTTATGTGAATGACAACAGAAGCTCCTGGCTCTGCAGCACTCTGTATTGATTTTATGATGTGCCACTTTGCAGGCATTTCATATAGTGCAGACAAGATGCATTTCACTGTCTGCAGGGTTAGACGCCCAGACCTTTGCCTCCACTAACTTAGGCTTCTCCTACTTAAATTGCAGGAGAAATCCTTTTAGTAGGAGCAAGACTGTTACTGTTTTCCTGGCAAGCTGCTGAATGTGAATAGGTCACTTGATCTTGCACCTCCTGAAGTTAATGGTGAAAACATACTTGCTTTCAGTGACTGCAGTATCATGCTTTTAGTGAGCGCTTTGCTATTTCCTTTCGCAAGGCTTTCAAAGTCTCCATCACAGTAGTCCTTTGCCTTAAACAGGGGAAGCAATGAATAGGTCTCCCACAGCGCTGCCAACATCTTCCCAGCCATGTGGTTGAAATTCTAGATGGTGCCAGGGCCCGTGACAGCCGCCAGCTTTGGCTGATGTGGTCCTGTCTCTGGCTGGGAACCCACAGCACTTTTGTCTATCACCGTTCTCAGAGCTCACTTTGGACCAATTCGTACTTTTTTTTTTCACTTAAAGAAGCAGTTATAAATAATGGGACATTATTTAGCTCCTGGAAGCAAAAAAAGGGGGATGGAAGACCATCAGATTTTTCCACAGCAAATCTGCCATTTCCTTATTCCTTTAACTGACTTCATAGGAAACACAGAGTGAGTTTTTTGCAAAATGCTTGTCCTGTTTAATCCCTGCTGAGTTAGTTCTGGAGTCAAATGCCAGATCAAAAGGAGGCCCCAGCAAGTGAAAGTTGCTGGGAAGTCTCCAGCTGCCAGGGTCTCTTCCAGGGACAGCTGTAGGCTAATGGATAAGCTATAAACAGGGCATTTAGGGCAGAAGTGACAATAGAATGGGGGCCAGGGTGAACAAAGGAAACTTTTTAAAAGGATGCGAAGACAGTGAGAGTTGAACAGCAGAGCTTGTCAGCTGAGCTGTCTCTGACTCAGACTGCAAGGCCACGGAGCCATGGGCACAGAGCAGTTGTGCTGCTGCAGGCAGAGGATCCCGCTCTGCCGGCAGGATGTGCTGCTGATCGAAGGATCAGGCAGGGGATTCTGAGAGATTCAAGTGCTCGGGTAGAACAATTGTAGAAATAGTATTGTCTCAGCAGTTCTAACAGCAGCAGCTTCCTTTGGAGAGGGGAGAGAGAAGGGGAGAATAGCAAACTGTGCATCACTTCTCTGTTAATCTGAAGAATGTCCGATGACTGTGGAATGCCACAATGGACAACTCATGCCCTGAACAGGACTTTTTTTTTTTGAAGCATTTGTTTTGAAGACTTCCTACAGGAAGCTACCCTGAGTGCTGTGTCTACAATCTCTCATCTGGTAAAGCACGTCCAGGTCTCCTACCTGTTTCATGAGCACTGTCACAATTCCAGCACACACTGAGAGGTCTGTGTCAAGGTGTTTCACCTGCCCACCAGCCAGCCCATCTCTCAACACCCTCCAGTGCATGCACGGCCAATCAGCCCTGGCAGAAGGAGGGAACCTACCCGCAGGGTGCCCTGGTATCACGAGGCTGTTGGTGGGTAACGCTGGTGGAGGTGGCAGCGTGGGTGGGGTGGCGAACATGGCCGGATGGTGCTGGTGTTGGGTCTGCGATCTGAGAGAGAAGTGCGAGGTAGCAAGATTAGAGATGGAGAGGGGCAGAGCTGGGCCGGAGGAATGGTGCGGAGGAATCTGGGGAGACAGGGGCAGGTGTTTCGGGAGGCTGATGCTTGTTGCACTGCTAGCACTGCTGCTCCGGCTGCAGAGAGAAAGAGATGGGAGGAGGGGAGAGACAGAGAGAGAGAGAGTGTGTTACAATACAGGACTGAAACAGTGCAAGAAATACACTACCAGAAACAACACAACTATGGAACACTGATCTCCCCAGGTTTATGTGTTTGCTTGTCTTAATGGCAGCGGAGACAGTTCACGAATCTTAATGAACGTCTCCAACAGGGCAGAACGGCCCTTGGGCTCTCTGGAGGGACATTTCCTCTGGTGCTACAATCCTCAGAGCTATCTGTGAGTACTGATGAAAGCCACAGAGACAGCTGGGTTTTGCACCTTTATGGAGCCTCTGATGACCTTGCAGTGTCCATGTGGGTCCTTGTGACCAGAGGACACAGTGACACCGATTCCTTTTTCTGCTGCTGTGGGTGTGCAGAGCTGCACAGCATGAGCAACTCTGGGACCCTGCTGGGTCTGCTGCACATGTGCTGTGCAGCTGTAGTCACACAAGCATGCAAACCCACACCATGTTAATAATTGTTCTCATAGTAATTTGTATTTTACATCTTCTTCTATTATTAATACTCCATTGCAAGTGATCTAAGTTTTGTGGCCTGAAACACACTATCATTGCAGTTATTAGTTGTGTAATTCCCACAATACTGAATATTTGTTGCAAGCTAAACCTCAGAGAGATCTTGAACAGTTTGAAATATTATTCACCATTTATACTATGGTGGCATTTACAAGGTAAAACCACAACAGAGCTTAAGTATGCAGGATACTATGAAATACACATTAATGGCAGCTCTCTGTATTCATATTCTGACCTTTGTGCAGTCAAATATTATGCTTTAAATCAGTTTTCTCATCTTGTTTAAACGAGCCTAGCTCTTGCTTGGGAGGCAAGGCATGTTTTCAGCACCAGCAAAAAGACTATACAGGTTCCAGCTGACTGACTAAACTCTTTTCTCTAGAAACATTTTATCCATACCATTTTCACCCACCATCCTTACTGGACAGAGGCAATTTAAACAGCGGAGCTAAGCCTCCTGCAAGATCTGAACATGTCAGATTGAAGCAGATTTATCAGCCCACACGGGAGCCCTGGTCTCAGGGACACAGCGTTTTCCAATACAGATCACAGGATATTCTGAGTTGGAAGGGACCCACAAGGATCAGAGTCCAAGACAGATATCCCTCTTTTGATGCTGGTGAGACAAAAAAACCTGGTAACTACGAGCAAATCTACTTCAATGGAAGTGTTCCTGAATACGGAACAAAGGTGTTGCTCAAAATCAAACCACCTTTAATTTCTACAGTAAGAACTAGCCAGCTCAGACAAGACCGTGCAAAATTTTTTTGAAACCAGACTGAAAGGACCATGTGCCTTTCTCCCAGAAGGTGTGCATTTATCACCTCATTTATCACGTTTCAAATGTACTGATCCACCACAATTCAGCCTGGAGTGAGCCCATGAAGTCCAATATCCAAAGCATGGACCATCTTACCCCAGACGAGTGCTCACCTTACCCTGCAGCACTTCCACCCCATTTGAAACAAGCTTTAGCCCAGCAGCAGCCTGAAGATGACGTGAGCATCCCTTCCCCCTACCTGATATTATTGAGTCCGTTGTGGGCCACCTGGTGATGCACTTGGTAGTTGAGAGGCGGAGGGATGTGACTCGGAGGCTGGCTCCGAAGGTCAGGGATTAACTGAGGCTGCGACTGCGGCCGAGGTTGAGGTTGTGACTGTGGCCGAGGCTGCGGCTGAGGCGTGAGCCTGGGTGGTGCTGGTGCTGAAATCACTGGCTCCTTCTTCAGCAGTGGGCTTGCTCTGGCACTTGACGTGGGCGCTGAGGAAGTCGAAGTCACAACGGCAGCGACTGGCTGGGGGCTGGGGATGGGCAGGGCGAAGGGCACGTCGGTGCTCAGCTCCCGGCTCCGCTCTAGCCCAGACACCTTTGGGACATTGGCTGCTTTCGCTTCTGGCTTGTCATTCAAGGTGGGACCTTATGGAGCAACAAGAAAAAGAACAAAGCACATGCTGAAAGGTTTGCGTTTCTTTCTCTGCTTGGTAGAACATATGCCTGGGAAAAAACAAGTCATGTTTCAGCTCGTGGGAGCGCCGTGGGAGCACTGCTGCTACAAGATGGATGTGTGTTTGCGGCTGTCCTTCCGCTGTCCTTGACTGGCCAGTCCACAGTACTTTTAGCATGTGTGCAAGAGACTTAGCTGTCATTAAATGAATGCATACTACAGGGAACACACAGCTTTGTGACTTCTTCAGGGGCCCAAGGTTATGTACAATAGGAGTGTGAACATGTCTCAAGTTACTGCTACAGTATTTGCTGCTCAATATAAGTTCCATGTTCATGAAACACATGCCTCATCATTAAGACATTTCATTTTCTCAATGCTCTTTCAAAGTAACCCACATCGGATTTAGGCTCAACTCGAGCTACATACAGTGCACCATGACCCAAGCATCAATCCTTAATGATAACCCCACCTGCCTTCTAGGATGGAGGCTACCTGGGATCTCTGCAGCAAAAGATGGGACAGCTCTGCAGAGAAACTGTGACGTTGCTGTCCCCTGGCCACATACTTGTGTGGAAGAACAGAACAGAGAATGTTGGAAAAATCCAGTCAGAAGTTCAGTGAGCACCCAAATGTAGCCCTGCCCACCCTAAACAGTGCAGACATTTGTATGCATGGCATGCCAAAACTATCAGGAATGCTGCAACTTTGCAAAATGCACCTACAGAGAGAATTCCATACGGAATGACTCTTTCTATGGTGCCAAACTCTGCCATTTTTCATAATTAAGCTAAACAAAGCATCCCAAAAAGTTAAAAGGCTGGAAAGGAAAAAGGGAGGAAAGAAGAGATATTTTACATCAAGCAGTATCCAAAAGGTCGAAGACAACTGACAAGACCAACCTGAAAGCAATTCAACTCCCACTGTAACTCCCTTTTCGCCCTAATCTGTGTATCCTTGAGTGCACACATACCCACAATTACAAGAAAAGCTCTTCATGGGCTATAGGACCTAAGGTTGTTGGTGTGTTTCACACTCACACCCCCCACTGTGCACACACAGCACCTCTGACTTTGAGGAGACATGCTTTTGTTACCCACCAAAACGTGCCGGGGGCTGCCTGAATTTCGCTGCCTTGCAGACACGCAAGAGATGCTACCTACACTCATTAACACGCTCCCAACACCCTCACAAACAAATTCCACCTTTGAAATTCTCCCGTCTCATCAAAGGACTGAGCCAGTTCCTGATGTAGGAGGGTGTGGAAATAACACACAACACACACCATGAGCTAATTCTGGCCGTGCAGATGCTCTGGCCAGGCGTTTGTGAACCATCCCATGCGAGGCCAGAGTCCCCACTGTCACTTCCACAGCCTTAGTGCCACCATGCTGGCATTAGATGGGAGGGGGACAGTGATGAATCAGAGCCTGCAGCACACCAGCTCATGTTCTGTACCCAGAATGCCCACGTGGTGATGGCATCTCCTTCCTTGAGATAAAAGGCAGCTTCCCACACTGCTTCTGGCTCTGCTTGCACTCTCACCAATGCACCATTTCCTTCATCCATCAATCAATCAGCCCATCACTGCATATGTATAAATTCAGAATGTGAGAAGAGGACAAATGGAAACATATGAACTATATTTATCACCTGAAAATGTCTTGAGGTCTTGGGGCCTCAAACCCACAAGTAACAGGAACAGAAGCCTTTCCAAACACCAGTGTTTTGGCTGGCAGCAAGTACCATCAACACTGTACTTTCCAGCACCTTATATATCTTTACAGGTTTGACACAATGTCTGGAGATCCTAAATTATTCTCTACAATAAACATAAGCCTCTCATTTCAGTGAATTTCTTATTCAAATGTGAATTCATGCATCACAGGTAACCTGGTTGTGAGATGTAGCCAGACTTGGTTCCAATGCTATTTAGAATTTATTTTTAAAGTCAAATCCTCACCGCTCTTGCGCGTCATTGTTTTTTATAATGCCACCTATGTTTGTAAATTTCCCTCAGATTTTATTACTAACAATTGAAAAAATGTCACTGCCTAGTCCAGCCAGGGCTCCCCACACTGCATTTTGGAGCAAGTGTGTTCACAGCTGTAGATTCCACTATTTTTCAGGAGCTACCCATTAAAAGCAATTGGGTTTCATTCCTGAGCATAGGTTTCCTAAGAGCCCATTAGCTCTTTACATCCAGCAGGCCTCCTCCTACAGAGTTAAACTTCATATTGTGTAATTATAGGCAATGTAGACTAATGGTGTATATTCAAAACACACTGGCACCACAAAAGTTAGTTGAGTAAAAAGTCAATTAGATCCAAAACAAATCAATAAAGTCCCACATTAAAAGCAGCTGTTTGACCAGTTTTATGTGCAACTGTTGATTCCCTGTGGTTTCAGCATTAGTTCTCATTTGCAATTTTCTCAAAGCAAAAGCTCAGGCTCCCTTGCTGACTGAATTGACCAGCCAAGCCTGGTTGTGTTAGTTAGTACTAGGGGTACATGGCTAATTCCTGCTGCCAACTTCCACCTCTCGGGATGCCGTACTGCAGTGTTTTTGTGTTTCGTTCTCGACAACAATGAAAATACCTGCATGCCAGTTTTCCCCCTCACCAGAAAAGCTACAGGCATGAGTGTATCTTCTCTCCTTTTGCAGCCATGTTGCACAAAAGCAGAAGCGCTGAGAAGGGAAAGATACAATGTGAATTCATGGGCAAGAGGGGAAAAACGTGAGAGAGCAGAGTCCCCAAGCCTTCTCAGCCACCACACAGGAATGGGAGAATCCTGGTGTTTGGTGACTTTGCCGTTTCTCCTCCTGATGGCTGCAGTGCACACATGGGAGTCTCTGAGCTGTCTTTCCTGAAATCCCCCAGAAAGTTAATTTTAATGATCTTAATGAGAGATGCTGCCCATTCTGATCAGGATCTCAAACTCTGTAGTTTCTCTGCAGGATGCTTGAACATCCCTCCTAAGGGAACTACACTCTTGTGTGCCCAAGCTCTGACCAGGCTGACTGCTGCTCACATATGGCAATATCCCAAGGAAAGCAAGCAAATATTCCCCTTTGTGCAAGCTGGATCAGGTTGCACTGAGATCCTTTCAGAAATTTCTGTTCTTGGGCTCCTAACCCAGCCCTCCTGAGCAGATAGACCCATGGAGCTGAGCACAACTGCCCCAACAAAAACACAGACCCACCCGACCACACCACAACGTTCTAGAGGCAAACCTGTGTTTATTTTTACCAAGTCCTAGAGTAATTTTCATGCTTAATGATAACAGGCTGAGCCAATTTGCCTAAGACTTGACAGTCAGCTCCAATAATTCAACCTTAATTAAACCTGAACGCATGTCAGTTCAGCTTGTCCCTTCACAGGAAATCTGACATTTGTAATGATTCATGTTCCAGCCATGCTACGGCAAGGCTGGATCACATCTGCCACTCTCCACCGTGCAGAGCGCTACCCCTTTTGAGCATGCCAACTTTTGTTTATTTTCTAACCAAACACCTTGGACTTCTTCCATTGAGAGGTTTTCTTAAATGAACACACAGTGAAACATGTCTTGATCCCACGGGGATGAATGATGACTGAGTGAGAGAGACAGGGAAGAAAAGGCTGAAACTACTCTAACAAGAAAAAAACTCCAACAACCTGGGATTAGTAATTCTTGCCTCCCTGATCGCCTAATTTGTTCATTTGGAATGTTGCAAAATGTTAACCTCCCTACATCTTGGGCCACATCCAATTCCAACTTCAACCGGTAAAGAAGAAAACGTAACCATTTTTAAAAGCACAGAGAGCTTTAGCTACTGCTCTGTAAATCTGTAGAAACCAGAGGTGAAGTTTAAGGGAAACCCCAAAGTCAACTACAACTTAAATTACTGTATAAAGCATGCTTCAGGAGGAGTTACCCGAACCTGAGAGACCATCAGCCAAGACTCCATGCGGGAGTTGCCTGAATTCCGAATCTGTGACTGGAATAACCGTGCACTGCCCATCCCCAAGGCTGCACAGGGTGACATGCCTGCCAGTGTGTGACTACACGGCATTGCAGGCTAAGCACAATACAGGAAGTCCCAGACACAAATTAAACCTTTCTGTTACAGGAATTTGCTTTCAAGCTGATTAAGAATAGCTCAAGTGCAAGGGATTAAACATGTAAAGGCTGCTTTGAGAACTCCAATAAGCAGTTACTGTGTTATACAAACAGTACTTAGGGCAACAGCAGTTCCAGCCCTGCCTCTTGCTCTTTGCAAGCTGCTGGTTGCTGCTGAAAGGGGACTGTCAACACACGTACAACGTGATTGGAAATAATCTAATCTTGCTTGCACGCCTTTCCTTTGTCTCTCGAAAAAAAGAAAAGTGGAGTCATTCAGACATCTTTCTGCAGCCTCCCTCTGCAGTCGCCCTTCTTGCATTCAAACAGCAAGGGTGATGGGGTGATGTGAGAAAGAAATTCCTCTCCTACATCCATCAATGACATCTTTACCAATGGCAATTTCCCAAGAAATACAACAACCACCATCTGTAACCCATCTATCCGCCCTGTACATATCCCTGAAAACAGACGCAGGCCAGACTGGCTGTGGTGAACCCTGTTCCATATTCCAGTACGAAACGCTACAAAAGCAGCACCACATTGACTATAGATGGCAAGAAGCTGAGAATCTCAGAGGGAGTTGATGAGTCCCAGAGAAGAGTTTTGAAGCATCAGCCAGGGGAGTAGGTCAAAACAAAGAAATAACTAAATGAACATAAGTAAACGCTTTGTGGTTTGGTTTGGTTTGTTTGTGTTTTTGTTTGGTTTTTTTTTGTTTTATTTTAAATTGAACTTTTAGGCTGCTGCGTGAAGTATTGTGGATATACAACATATCATAAGCAGAAGAGAGAATAAAGCATTTTGCATTGACAGCGATAACACTGGCACTGGTAGAGTGCTTACAAGTGAAAAATCAATATTTAAGTGCTAATTCTTTATCCCTAGATGGCTTTTGCTTTTATATAAATGGCTTTTTCATTGCATTTTAGGAGGGTAGCACTACTTAACAATTTAAGTGATTAGGCTGTTTGCAAAGGTAAGGCAAGCAGAGCTACAGCACAGAAGCTCCCCAACAAAGGGGGCACAGAGTTCCTCCACCTATTTTAATGCAAATCAGCTCAAGATAAGACATAAAGACGTGGGACTTGCACATAAAGCTTCTGTCTGGAAGGGTCCATGGTGTGCAACATGACGATTTTTAACATTACTGAGAAGCAATGGGCAAGTTTCCATCACGTACTACACATTAGGCTGCGTCAAAACAATGTTCTCCTGTGCCATGGGCTCCTCTGAACATCATGGGCTCCTGGTGGATTTTCCACAAAAAATTACAGTGTTTTCTCATAGAGAAAGGGAAACCGAGTGTGAGCACAAACGCTGGTGCCTGGCTCTGAACCCGCAGTGCCGAGGAGCCGGCCTTTGTTCCCGGCGCTGCTCCCACAGCCCGTCCCCAAGCCCAAGTGGGAAGCGGCTTCCCAGCCCGGTCTGGATTTGTCCCCTATCACTCAGTTCACTTGTACCGAGCTGTCTGTCAAGTCAGATCGCCCCACCGCAATCTGAAACACCCTCCGAACAGCTGCCACTATCAATTACTCTCCCAGGCAGCCCTGACTATCAGGAAGAGAACTGGAGCGAGCACTTGCCAGTTTTAATAAACTGTGTTGCCCAAGTCATTTAACCTGCTAGATTGCTGTATGCTGGGGCTGTAACAAGCCTTCAGCTTTTCAACCTAGAAGAAAGCAACAGTGGCAAAAAGCCGTCAGCTTGGTCCTCAGAATTAACTTCCAAGGGTGTCTTCCCCCACCCTCCCTCCCCAAGTGCCCAAGTTTAAAAGTGAAGTATCTTCAAGTCATTTTCATGATGTCACAGAAAGCAGCTCTCATTTTTATCACAGAGCCAGCAGCTCCCCAGAGCGAAGGGCTGACATGCTCCACGATTTCCACGTTAGGAGCGTACCTGAGCAGAGAGTTCTCTCTCCTGCACCCTCATGGACACATCCTGTGGGCATTCCCCAGAGCCAGCTCTGGCCATGCGTCAGTCACCACCACCCCGGCAATGCTGATGCAGCCCAAGGGCTTCAGGTTACCCTGACCACCTCGAGGGCTTTGCATCCCCCACTCTCAGTATGATTAAAGTTTCTCCCCCAGTCAGAAACTCAAGCATGGCAAATTTACATTTACTTAGATTCTTCCAGGACTGGTAGGAAAGATTTCTTAAAGAAATACCTATTTGAAATTAAAACCCTTCCATCCAGATCAGTGTTTTCAGTCTGTGTCACACAAATATACCAAGATGTTTGTGGATGTTAATCAATAAGGAAAGGTCTGCCATCACTAGGATTAATTTGAACATAGGGATCTGCTGTCCACCAGAAAGCTTACTCAACTCTGCAAATCAAAAAGAAGATTCATATGCACTACACAACATTTTCCTCAGCCAGCTCTGTAGATAAGAGCCTTTGTTGAGAAAGCTTGAAGTACAGAAAGGTTTCACCCCCTCCTGCAGAAACTGAGGAGCAACAGCATTAAGATCTATGGACTTGATGCCTATTTGCTGCTTTATGGTTCTTTAATGGGATGTTTTATTCCTAGAGATTTGAGAGCTTTTCATGCTCTATCGAGGCATGTTAGCTGTAAGCATGCATGATGACACACCAAAGCTGCAGGAGCTGAATGAAAATGGGTGCCAAACACAAGGATTGGGGCCACAGCATAAAGAAGAAGGATCACCATTCAAATCCCCCCAAAGTAAGTCACACTGCATTTTCCTAGCAATGCTGCTTCTGGCAATGTCTCAATGCAAAGCTGGAACTGGATTTGCAGCTAAAGCACCTACTGTGGATGCTGGCGTTGTAATGAGATTGAAAGTTTCATACAGGCTTTTTAATCCAGGGCTATAATGGTGGATCAAATGGGTTAAATCTCTTCAGCACTGCTCCTAAGCAGATGCTGAATGCCTACAAACCAGTGACGTAGGAGCCATTCTACTTCCCTGGCCAGAAATCATTACTAAAGCTTCTCGTAGTTATATATGAAAGGTGTGTTTGTCTTGTTCTGTTTTTTTAAGGTGTGATGGGCTATTGTACATCTAATCTGAGTGACAGACAAGCAACAAGGTAAATAAGTTATTTAGAAAGACACTCCCCCAGTATGAAAGCAAGCAAGCACACATCCTCAACTCCAGCTGTAAGCTTTTAAACAGACAGAACTGTTATAAACCAAGGAATCTTTTGATTTTAATTAGGCAAACAAGGGCAAATAATAAACCATCAACTACTACATTACCAGAGAAAATGTACTACTTTTGCTGTTTGAAATCCATATCGATTCCCATCTAGCCTGCGAGTGAGTTATTAATCACTCCAATTAAATCATGAACACAGGTCTTTACACTGAAATTGAACCCCCACCAATAGATCGATAACTCAAACCTCCAAGAGCAATTACTGTTCAGCATAATAGAGCAGCTTGTTACACAGAGCTCCATGCAGACCACAATTCTCTCTGTCATATCCTTCACAGGCAGTGCAAACAAACTGGGAAAAGAAAGATTTTATAACTATTATTTTCAAAATAAACAGACATCTGCTTAGAGTTACCTAATCTCTCACATCACAGAGGCAGATCTGCCAAGGTCACATTGGAGACATGATTACATTTTTTCACAATTTGTTATTCTAGCAAAGCCCTGATAAGATTGAACTATTGAAGTTCACACTCTGGTTTAATTTCAAGAGGTTAAATGCCAAATCCTTTTCTTATTGCTACAAGGAAGGGATCTGCCAGGCTGCATAATACCCTGTGTGGGCTAAGACAACAATTTTGTTTCATCTGCACAGTCTTATGAAGGTTTTGATTTTTTTTTTTAAATGACATCAGAGAGCTCCAAACTCCCAAAGAATGATTTAAAGTAAAATCAGAAAGTGAGGCTGTTCCGGAGGAGCGTGAATGACCTTTCGGATCTTCCAGCCTGGAGAAATTAAGTCAACGTCTGGCTGAGAGAGCACACTTGCTAACCAAAACCAGAAAACGACGAGAAAGAACATTCTGAAACACCAGATCATCTCTGCTGGGAACAGATGATTGCCCTAACCAGCCAAGCGTATGCAGGGTCACAGAAATCCCCCTCTCTGCCTTGGAAGACAACTGATGCTTGTCCCGATGCTATGAAAGAAGAACTGTCCGCCCTCAAGCTCTTGGCTCTCAGTCCTTCCCAGGTGAGAGACGTTTTTCTGAGCATCCTTGCTTCTGACAGGCTGGCCCCTTCCCACAGCCCTGGAGCCCCATCCATCATCCTTCATTAGGGGAGCTATTGGCAGCCAATTAAGTGGTGATGGACCCACACCACAGAGGTAATCAAGATGAGTTCATACCTCACCCTTCAGCCACTGGCTCCTGCCTACCATGGGTGTCGCATTCCTGCTGCTTCCCCTTGCGGCTGTCATGGAAACATGGCACCAGATCAGGCAAGACCAGACAAGCAGCAGGCAGAGGGGCAGTGCTACTGCTGGGGTCTCTCCATGGCTTCCCACCACCAGGCACACAGGCAGCTTGTGCCAAAGGCAGGCAGGGAGATTATCAATTCCCCGCCGCAGCAGAGGCAGAAAGAGCCCCAACAAGAGTTTTCTTCCTCCTTAAAGGGGCAAACAGATCTGTTTAGAAAGTCTCAGTAACGTGACTGAGGTCTGTACCTGTTGTTACGGCTGGAGCTGTGCGAATGCAAAGCTGTGCTGCAAGGTGACAGAGTCCCTGCTAAGCAGGGACCGAGAGGAGTGACCGACCACGCACAAATTAGCAAAATCCTGTCTTGTTTATTTGTTATGTCCAGCCCTCACAGCTCAGTAGCTGCTGTCACATTAGTGCTAATATGCTCATAATTTGTGAAAACAACACTTGAGGTCGAGTGCTTGTCAAGTGGGGCCACTGCTTTCCAACCAGCAGCTCCTCATACCCTGCTGTCTCCCACTGCCCTCCCTCTTCATTTCCAGGCACAGGGAGGCACCTTCCAGGCAGATCCCCTCCCCGGATTTAGCAGCAGCACATTACCAACCCTAAACCAGCATGCTGAGGTGTTACTGAATTGCCTCCATTTTGCTAGCAGTTGTGCAGTAGGACCTCTTTCCATTAACCTGGTTGAGAATGTAGGGTCAAGATGAAGAGAAACTGGAAGAATTTTCCTGCAAGTTCAAAAGCACTAAGGCCTCACTCCTCTTTGCATGGTCAAAATCCAGCTCCTGAGCTGCTGCACTGGCATCTCAAAAAATTGAGATATTGAAACTAACAGACTGAATACATTCAACAACATTTCCAGTTGCATCATGGATAATTAAAATATTTAAGGGACAAGCTGCAAGTTGTTAATCAGGGAACATTTACTTGAATGGTGTGTGCCCTTTGGATTTGGTCCCTATGGCAACCAAAGATTCCCTCCAAAAGGATGCGCTGGAAGAAGCATGTCAGGAGCTGCCTCAACATTTTAATTCACAGAGTGAGCAATGAATAAATACAGTTACTGACAGCACAGCACAGGCAAAAACCGTTTGAAAACAGCATCAGGAAGTCACAGATGGCCTTTTGCTTTTTAAGATTGAAAAAGTTTACTCTTCCTTTAAACGCACCCTATCTAAAAAACTGGACTGTGTTGCACATGAATCACACTTATTAATGACTGCTAACAAAAGTTCTAGAACAGAGGAGCTTTCCTTCACTTCAGTTCTCAATCCTACATTTTTTGTGATTGTGTTTCCACTCCCCATATTGGAAGGTGTTGCACGGTCAAAAAAATCTTTTCTATGTCACCTGGTACAATAGGAACCACACTTGGAGAATGCAACAGCATGTGAAGGATGGCTTTGCAGAATGCTTGAGAAGAAAAATGTGAGGGATGATTGGCTTTTCCTTCTAAACAGGAAAGAGTGGTTTGGTATGCAATAAGGGAAAGAAAAGAACACTTCACTACACTGCAGAAGGAAAACTCCTTCAGCATGATCTCAGTGTGTGAAGTGCAGCTGCAAAGCTCCTTCCAGCTTCCTCCTTTGATGAAGTGTGAATTCTTCAATGGGCAGTAGAAATTTTGGAAATATTTTAGTGCTGGATATGCTGGAGGATGATGTATGATCTGGCATCTAATAAGACCTAACAGAGGAACACTGTGCCGCACATTGCAATGGAATCACACCCTATTAATGAAAAGGTACTCTTGAATCTCTTCTTGTGTGAGGGTTTATGGCTGTGGAAAAAAGTCTTACAAGGCTGGAGGGTGCAAGGCAGCACAGATTGCTGCGATGCCAGCCTGGATGTGCAGAAAGCCTGGAACAGTCACTCTTTCTAGCATTTGCAAACCCAAATGTGTGCTCTACACTCCTCTTCCCACTGACTCCTTGGGGTCCCTTTACATCCAACTGCAGTGGCCCTGCAAAGATCAGCAAGCACAGCAATTTCCACAAGGCTGCTGGATGGAACCTGCAGCAGTTTGTCAGGGCCATGGAAAACCCCTGTGATTCTGACATGCGTGAGACTACTCACTGTAGTGAGGGAAGTCACTCAGGAGAGTATTCACTGCCCTACTGGCTGAGGTACTTGGCTTTCTTGCTGCCTGGGGTTTGCAAGAGCCCCAGCAGCACATGGCTCTGAGCTCTCCCACTTCCCAGGGAGAGCCACTCTCACAACCCCCACGTTACTCTCTGAGCTGGAATTGGGCAGGCACTGCCACACCTAACCTCTGTCTTGGGCAACAAACAAGTACAGGCTCAGACTTCTGCAAAGATAATCACAGGAATAGTCTGGTCTGAAACTGCTGCACATTTTCATTTCAGGATTGGGTGAAAGAAAAGAGACAAGTAAGTATGTGGGCTTAGCCTGCAGATACTTTTCCAAGACAGTAATTGCTGCATAATTCATATTCTTGTTTTTACATGTTTGCCGTGTGTACCAACAATCCCACTGAATTCACTCTAAGTTTTTCCTTCAAGTCCTCTCCATGTCACAGCTTTTCCAAACTGCACAAACACAGACAAGCCTGGAGTCCAGTGCTAAGCAGCTACTTGGGTCTGGCAAATTCCTGTATTCCCAGATTCTTGCACATTAGGAGGGGAAAGTGGGGTCCAAACTAATTCTCGACAGTTTCCACTCCACATCAGCACAGCAGACAACATCATTCTCTCATGTCTGTATTTCCTTACAAGCAGTTCTCTGTGAAGTCAGAATTGAGCCTTTCTGTTTCTACCCAAAGCCACCTGCTCCCCATCAACTCCAGATACCCCAGGCTGGAGGAGTGCTGCCCTCTGCACGAGGGAATGCTCAGAAATAGTAAATATCTGCAACTGATAGGAAAGCTTAGCACAGTAAGAAGCAATTTATAGCCTCTGTACCAAAGAGGCTCACAGAGAAGTGCAACGATGCAGTTCCTCATCTCAGCCCTTCAGCAATGGTTTGAGGTACTTTTGCTCATATTAAACTAACTGCACATGACATCCTGGATCCTTGCAGGGAGGGGAAATGCATTTGTTCTAATGGACCCCAAAATGGTTAATCAATTCAACGATTACAAATGAAATGCCTCATCTCTCAAGGGGCAGAACCCAAGGGCTGGTGCCACTGGTTTTGGTTTTGAGGACACAATATGGTTTTGTTTTTGAGGACAACACTCCAGAGTGCCAGCAGTTGGTTTCAGGGGAAACCACCTCCTCCCACATTAACATATTCATTTGCAGAATCTATCACATATGTTGCGTGCAAACTGGCTGAGAGATGATTCAGCTCTGACAGCATGAGAGCCTCTAGCCCAAATATCTGAAAGTAATAAAATCCACACCATCCTCCTGATTCCTCACCCTAACAGAGAAGTGACCTATATTTGCTTTGCTCTGTCAGTGTTCCCAGAAGACAGAGAACAGTAGCACTGGTCCGTGCTGGGGCTGTGGACCTCACAGTGGGGTAATTGCCACAAGAAAAACACAAGCAACAGTGCTTTTGTTACAGGTTGTGCTCATGGCTAATGGCAATGACTGGGCTATCACATTCTACCTTATGGTCACTCCACAAACAGAAATTAGGCCAGGAGGGACAGAGCACCCATTATTTTATATATAGAGATGGGAAGCAGGGGAAATTATGGAACAAGCTCTCACAGCCAGTTAGTATTCCTGTGTTTTTAAGAAGGTTCTCCTCAGCCCTTTGTTTCGCAGGCAGGCTGGCTCTGAGCTGGGCTGTTCCCAACGAGTGCTCAGCCTGCCAGAGGCTCGGAGAATCTGCTCTGAATGAGTGTATTTCCTCCCATGAATTTGTTAAAACCAAAGCCAGATTCCCCTTATGCTGGGTGCTGCACGTTTCTGAAAAATCCTGTCCTCTTTTAAGACTGAATACAACCACGAGTGGCAGGAAGGAAGCAAGGATATTCCCCATCATGAAAGGAGGAGAAAGACACCGAGGGAGCAGTCAGCCTCTCCGATGCCACACCACATCTCTGGGGACTAAAGCTTTGCTGCATCCACAAGATAAATCCACCTTCTGCCCCTGTTCCCACAGCAGCAGAGATCAACTCCCCAGATACCAGTGCTGGATGCCAGTAAAGGTCTCCCTTTTCTTCCTTGTGTAAGGCATTTCCCTCCCCTTCATTTTATAAATTACCAGAACAGACATTTAAATGTTCAAGAATAATTTGAACAGAGTATTCATGCCTTGGGCATTTTCATGCTCTACAAGGAGTGAAACAAAAGGGCCTCATTTAATACCTCCCTACAGCATTCCCTGTTCCTGCTCTTCCCTTGTGAATCTCCAAAGGCAAACTCTCAGTGGTTCAAGGCCCCTGAAATACCCCATCCCTCCCTTCTCCCTTTTTAAGATGAGCTTCTAAAGCAAATCTTGCTGGCTGACAGGAACAGGTGGTAGGAATCCTTCAAAGGGGAGAAAAATCATTTGTAACTAAAAAAAGGAGAGGAAAAGTCCGATTCCCGTGGTTTTACTGAGCACCCGTGGGAGTGGCTGGGACGGCAGGCACGTCCTGCTGCTTGCGTGTCTTCTGTGCCCCCTGGCACCCAGCCCTGCAGCTGCAGGACAGCCAGGGTGAATGTACCTGCACCCACTGCCTCCCATGATGCCAAGGAGCAGGGTGGCTCTGCCTGCTTTAAGGGGGATTTCAGGAACACTGCATCAGTTCCAGAGCCTGATGGGACAGGCGAAGGGCTGAGCCTGTCTTCTGCCCTGGATTTTGAGACCTAGCTTTACAAAACCAGCAAAAGCCTCTATCCTTTTCGGACGTACAGAAACCATCCAATGTTTGAACAAAGTTTTGTGCTAGATCAAAAAGCCAGACCTACAAAACCCTCCTTGGGGCTTTGCTTTTATTCTTTAGCAAAGCTCTCCCCTACAGTCAGTTTCTGATCCTCAGCCTTGGAGAGAAACATCACAATATACTGAGGTGAACAATATACCTTAATCTCTTGCCTTACACTTGACAGGTAAAGAAGTCTGACTTGGAAAGGACCCCCAGGACACGGCTGGCAAAGGCTGGGCTCTCTGTGTGGCACTTGGAGGCAGCAGCTCTCCCGGAAAGAACTGCAGTCCCGGGACAGCAGCTCGCTCCCCACCTCCCCTCTCCAGCCCTGCCATCCACCTTTCTTCTTCCCTTATTGTCAAAACTGATGACGGGAGAGGTGACAAGCTGGAAAGGCATGGCCAAGACTGGAGAGCAAGAATTCAAAGCACCCCTGCTGTGCTCCAAAGTGCTGTTATGGCTGCTCCCTGTGTGCAGGGAATTAGGATATGGTCTCCAATCCAGCTACAAGCAAAGGAGGCAGAGGAATAGATGTGCCTTCTGCAGAGACCTCAGGTATTGCTCCTTTCCTGTATTTGCTGGCACGCACAAGGTACAAAAACATTCATGACCAGGAGCAAATGCTGGAATCCAGGTTTATCTGGATGTGATCTAAAGGATACTTCACTATGATGTGGCCAATGCAGTTGTTTGTTCAAGAGTTAAAAGAAAGGGATATTTCTTCCTATGGAGAAGGATCAGGAAATTAAATCTGGACTTGACTCAGCTCTTCCTCCTTTCTCATATGGGTTTCTCTCCACAAAGAGGGGGTGGCAGTGGGTTTGAATATTCTCCAAATGTGATTTCCCTTCCCTCCACAAGAAATTTATAGAGAAAAAGGTCTGAAGTCCTTGCAGTCTTCTACAGACATGCCACATTCAGAAACTCTGGGCTTCTCCCCGTTTCTTTGGTTCTCCACATCAATTTTGCCTGTTCACAGTCTGAAGTCCATGCCCACCCCAC
Source organism: Machaerirhynchus nigripectus (assembly GCA_013397975.1). Classification (NCBI taxonomy): domain Eukaryota; kingdom Metazoa; phylum Chordata; class Aves; order Passeriformes; family Dicruridae; genus Machaerirhynchus; species Machaerirhynchus nigripectus. The sequence continues at coordinate 1,218,722 of VZRQ01002109.1, forward strand.
CCCATGGACTGCACATACATTTGGTGAAACTCCATCACTGACCAGCTTTTCAGCAGCCAGCCCCACACCAGTGCCAGAAAGTCTATTTAGTTTGTAAGCCTACAAGACCCAACACACTCCTTTACACAGCCTGGAACAGCGCTGCAGTATTTACATCCCCTCCAAAGAACCACAGAAACATTTATCACTGTATGGTCACGCTCTACTTGTCACACACCAGCACTGGCATCCTGGAGAGGACTGTGTCACAAACAAGCGCCCACCTCAAGTACCTTTGGGGTATTCAGCATGTTGTGGCTGCGCTGAACTGGTTTCTGACCAGAAAAGAGAACACTTTCTTCAATCACCCTGTAGAAATGTTTTCCTTATGGGCAAACTTCAGAAATATTCACCGCCCGATACTGAGGTTGGTTTTTCTAAGAGCTAAGGATCGTAAAGTAGCCACGAGTTTAAACAAGAGGTCATTATCCACCAGCTCCAGGGTTCAGTGCAAGCTTCTAAGCAAGGAGCAATTTGAAAACAGAGCTGTTAAAGCACGAACAGTAATTTAGTGTAGTTTAAGTTTCTGTTTTTACTGATTTTTCTGGCTAAGATTCATAGTGCCATCAAATTAGCATCTGGTTATCTTGTTGAGGGGAGTAAAGTCAATAGCCTAGCAGGCCCATTTTGCTTGTCTTTACTGCTGCAATTGTGTGACTTCATCACTATTGTGACCTGAAGGCAAAGGACACAAGGACAAAGCCCTATGGCAGATGCCAAGCCCCTGTTTTGTGTGTCATACAGCACAGTCCAACAGATGATATTTCAGACGCAGCAACCAGAAAAAACTATTTCTACTCAAGATGCCATAATACCAAAGGTTTAACGCTAAACTTACTAGTTACCAGCCAATTACAGATGTGAGATTTTTCAAAGGCATGAAGTCAGCAGGAGATTGAGAGTTTGACCGAAATCTTTAGAAGCTTTGTAACCGCACAGTTCACCTGCACCAAAACCTGGGAGCTTTTCAGGACCAACAACAGTAGCATATAACAATGTTTGTTAATTGAGCAAATGCGCTCTACTAAGTCTTTGCAGAGAAATCTGCTTTACCCAATACCAACCTCCTCAGTCTCTCTAGCTTCACCTACCCAGTGTGGTAAGAAGAGAAGCTCCTCCACACCGTTCCTTCCTCTCCCTCTCCTCCACCTCTGGACAGCACATAATTTTCAGCATTGGTTTGCTGCCCTCTGCGTTCCACGTCGCCAGACTGGTCAAAAACCCACAGATGGAAGGAAAGATGCCTTTCCAAGCCCACCTCTGGAAAGATGCAGATGTGGCAGGAAAAGCCCTGCAAGCTCCCCTCGTTCCCTTTGAAACCCGAGCAGAACAGATGAGCAGCACATTTGAAATTAATTACAGCAAAACCTACTGCATTGTTCTCTCCTCCCCTTCCTTTTCCCCGACGCCCTCACTGCAGAGCTTTCACTGGAACCTCTGTGGCGTGTATATTTTCCTAGAGTTGCCAGGGCCAAAACGGTACAGCTGAGACATTCACAGAAGTCAAAGAAAGTGCAGGCCCAGGTTCGTGCACAGGGGTACAATAGTTCCTTAAGAGCGAGCGTCTCCCCCGCCGCCGCCCCCCTCCTCCCAAACCTTCCATCTCTAATGAACCTTTGGTGTCTGTCCACAAAAAACAAACATCAATCAGGCAACAGGCTGTTCCTTTTCCCCTGTTGCTAGTCTGAAATAACAGTCATCCCCCGCTGGGCTGGGAACGCCACTTCCCTCTCCAGCACACATACAGGATAATAAGGGGGAGGCGAAGGAGGGAGGAAAACCCGCTCCGAGGTGCCAGAATACACAGCGAGCCGTGCCTTTCAGAGCCAGAGAAAACTTGGGAACACAACAGCTTTTGATTCCTCCTGCCCCACTGGGTACGTTAATTATTTAATAGTTGGCTTGTGAATCAGTGGTGGTGGTAGGAACAGGGTGGAAGGGAAATCAGGCTTTTCCCCCCCGCCCCCAGTCCCCTCCTTGCGCTGGCAGAATCCAGTGTGCACACGTGTGTGTGTGTGTGTGTGTGTGTGTGTGTGAGGCTCTGGGCACGCCTGGCAGCCTCCTCTGCGCCCTGTCCTCTCTCCCCACCCACACAAGACCTTCCTTGTTGGCCTGTGACCACACTGGCCATAGCCAGCATGGGACAGCATCTGGATCAAATGGTGCTTGGGGCAAAGAAAGCCCGTGTGCTCTCCCTTTGGAGGCAGATACTTTTCACGTGTTATGCTTGGGGGAAGGGCACTTCGAAGTTTATATTGGATTTTGACGGAGTTGGAAATGGAGCTGCAAATCAAACAGAGATCAGCTTATGATTTGCAACCAGGGCTTTCTAGGTGTCTGAAGCAACACTTTGGAAGGAGCGTAGGGAAAAGGAGAATGTAACTACATCTCATTTGGACAGAGAGGACTCACAGATGTTAGGAATATTTTTCATCAACAGCTTTCCTGGCACTGATTGTGGTGGAATCCACAACCTTGATGGCTAGCTGAGTAAGAAAGTGCTGGCAAGCTCCTGACTGCATGCAGGCAATTTGCAATGCTGCCAGTCAATATTTCAGCGAAAACAAAATTGCAGGGATCATATTAAAAGAGGGGAAAACAGAAAATAAAACAAAACAAAATCCAGCCTTTCCTTTTAAGAGAAACTCTGATAGAAACTGATGGGAAAGTCCCTTCCAAATCAAAACGCAGTCTTTGTTTGTTTAAAATTAACACGCTGTGATGGGAGCCCTGCCGTGAGCACGCAAAGACAAGTCTGCCAGCAGCAACAGAAGCAGACACAGCAAGAAGTGGCTTTACACAGGGACACCTGGGTGGCATGTTTAGTACAGGCCTGCAGGAAATGATGCAGAAAGAGGTTTATAGTTGTGTCCATTTGGTGGAGGAACTGTATGCAGCAGGCATGGGTCTGAGCCAAAAAGCTAGACCCAGTTCTCTTCAATCTTTGGGAGGAGGGAATTGATGAGAGAAAAGGAGAGAGCTGCTCTGGCAGTGTTTTCAAACTCTGGCTCTGCATGTAGCCATGCTGGCCTGTTAGTGTGAAGCAATGGTATTACTGGGGGAGACTGCAAGCAGCGTAGCCCAGGCAGTATTTCTCACTGGACCAGCCTTGAGATGACTGACATGGGCTCTTGGGGCCATCTGAACTACTGGTACAGCTCACAGAGCCATCTGGAGTATCTTCAGAGGTCTCTGAATTACTCCCACCTGTGTGGCTGGCAAGAGGGTGCTCACAACCACTGAGTCAGGCCCTCTTCTGCCCTGGCCTCAGGACTAACCTTGGCTGACTATGCTGCCAGTCAGTGGGGAGTCCCCAGATGTCTGCTGAAGGCAGCTTTAGAGCACATACTGCTAGAATGACATAAAGAGTCCAGAGACTGGCCTGTAACACAAAAGTATTTCAGGCCAAAAGGTACATTTTGCTCAGAGAACATTTTTGTTGAGACGATGAAAGGCATAAAATAATCTGCTCCACTCTGGTTACTAAATTGATCAGTACAGAATGTAATGAACATATTTTAGTTGTTGGTTGCATGTTTCTAGCTCAGTTTCAAAGACTCATTCATAACAAAAATAATGACATGTTCATTACTGTATAAACATTCAATGCTCACGCTGTATATTTCTTCCCCCAGCCATTACGCCTCTATTGAATCAGGTTGTCTCTGCAGAGCTTGCACTGTGAGCACCTCTTCTGTGCCCAGACAAGGCCAGCCATGTATGAAAGCAGGTGGCTGGGGACAGCTTAGCTGTTTGGAAGCCAAATCACACAATACTGAGAACATTAAAATGTTAGTTGTTTCATCCAACAGGGCTGACCCTTTTCTGCCACCCTGCTTTGCACAGAGCTTCCCAGGGAAGCTTTGCAAGTCAACACAGCTTGTGGTGGGTTTGCAAACTCTGATGTGAACTTTGCTGATGCTGCCTGGTCCTGCACTTCCCAAGATGTCCCAAGGACGAGGACTCACGGGACTGAAGGGACAAACACTTCTGCCACAGGTTTCACACTCCGAAACACGGAGCGTTCAGACAGATCTCTCCCAAAACAGGATTGTCAATAAATATGGAAATACAGAACAAACTTAGCAGACACCAGCAGCAGACGCAGGTTCATAGATGTCTGCTTATTACCAAGCCTCACTCCAGCTGAGCCTTAAATAGCCTCCTTTATGCACAACGGGAGAGGGAGCGGAACTGAAGGAAACTGGCAATTACACAATTTTGTTTCCCTCCTAGCCCGTTTGCTGTGCATCAGGTGGCTCTGCTCTCACACACGAAAGGCGCTTGTGAGCGCTAAGTGAAGCACAAAGCCAGCTTGATGCTCTGCTTTCACTGGAAGGAAGTTTCTGTGTGCTTTTCTGGATGTGGTGCAAAAGCACAGTGAACACATTATTTTGAAAGCGCCACGAGTGCCTGAGACACAGGGACTTCGAGGCTGCACTGTGTCTTTTCCAAGGCTGCAAACTCTCCTGAACACGATGGTGCTCAGAAACAGATGCCAGGGTCTAAGTTTAACACCACACAGGGATTTATCTGCATAGATGCATCTGCAATCTTATTCCTCACCTTTTGATACAAACAAACTTCTCCTTTCTAAACTCTCCACCCAAACTCCACTGGGTTGACTGGCAAAGCACCTACCATCCCACAGTGCTTGATGATGTACTTGGGTGCAACCAGGCTCTCCCAGCTTTGCCACTCACCTTGCTGATACTTTTTAAGAATGTATCTCCAACAAGGCAAAACGTTAATGTCCACCTCACTGGAGAGAGATCTGGAACTCTGACTATTCCCTTATGGATAAGCCTTTAAGAATTTATTAGTGATGAAACCAGTATGTTTCTTCAGAAACTTAATAGGGTTCCATAAAATTACTTCAATAACTTAAAAAATTTAATGGTGAACAAGACGCTTTCCGCAGGCTTTTTGAACTGTCCGACAGAATCCCAGAGTGGGGATATAATTCTGCAATAAATTTTGCAGGATGGTTAAAAAAATATAAAAAGATTTTAATTTCCTCTTGCCTCCTGCAAGTCCTTGCCATCAATTTAAAGCAACTACACGAACTAAAAGCACTGTAGTCACTTTTCTGTCCCAGCGATTTACAAGAAAATATTTACTGTTTGGGAAAAAAACCCAACAGTTTGAACAAATATCCTTTTCAGAAACACAGACACGCTAACACAAGCATTCTGCCAAGTCCTGCTCTTATACGTCGGTGTAAACCCAAATAAATACCGGGAAGTCAATGGAGTCAGTATGGCTTTACCTGGCTGAACCGAGCCTGCGAGCCGGGGCCGAGTGCCCGGAGCAGCAGAGATGGAAGGAAAGCCTCATGCTGTGAGTCCCCAGGCAGCTCGGCAGCAACATTAACAGGCTCCACGGGGAATGTGTTCAGCCCTTGTTAGCAGGAAGGATGGCCAGCGAAGCACGGAGGTGAGGGAAGCAGCGAGCACACGCGTGCACGGCTCACACGGTTATTAAAGGAGAAAATGGCAGGAACCCCACGGCTGAAAGCAAGCCCCAAACCCGGCCTCCCTCCTCCCCTCCCACAGCACAGGAGCAGAGAGCTCCATCACTCACAGCACTGATTTCAAATGAAGCTAATACAGAGAAACCGAGCCCAAATGAGAAACAGCATCAACTGCTACAGGCTGATCAGGACAGTGGGGTCCTGTCATCAGCCCCAGCCCTGTCCCGGGAGGAAAGCCTCAGTCTCCGGAGGGGAGAGGAGCAGGAGGAGCAGCGACACGCTGACAGCATCCTCTTTTCCTCAAGTCTCTTGCTGGGACTTACAGACCTCGCCAGCACTGCACACAAAAGAGTAGCCAGATCCATTTGCAATTAAACAGCACGCCCTGGTCTCATTGATCACTCCCACTGACTGCCCAGAACGAAACATCAGCTGAGCCGGGGTCAGACCCAGCTCCCCCCGCACCAGCACTGCCTTGTCAAATCCCTTGCGGACGGTCAGGCTGCCCTGCTCTGTGCCGGTGACCTGCTCTGTGAGGGGCTGCTGTGTCTGCAGGAGCCTCTAATGGGCCATTACAGAGCACAGCACAGCTGCCCGCGGTTCCCTGTCAAACTGCTCCACTAACACAGAAACAGAGCTCACGGGGGACAGAGGCATCGGGGAGCTGGGGGCACAAGGCTGGGCTGAGCAGAGTCTCAGGTCAGGGGGCTGGAGAGAACGAGGACTCTTCTTTGCAAGAAGCAAGGCTGATTTAAATCCTGGGGATGTGGTAGGCACAGCTCAGAGCCGTACCAGACACCTCCCCTCATCCCGCACTGCAGTGCTCGCCCATTGGAAGGGGGAATCAGGTTTACACTCAGCATTTAATTTTCTCAGAAACTGAAGCTTTAGAAAATCTTTCATGAATAAAACATGTCTCGGAGGTATTTTAAAAGCAGAAATTGAGAAGACCCAACAGTTTCGTGGGGGCTGCAACTGCTGCTCTTAACATCACCACCCTACAGCATCCTTCTGTGCTGAGATGCAACCAGGGACCGCAGCTGGAGACAGCACTGAGACTTCACCCGCTGGCTTTTGCTACTCAAGAAAAAAGAAAAACAAACTATAAACAAGGAGTAAAAAGATAGTATCTTTCAAAAGATACCTTTAAAAGCCTGGGCATTGTAAACTACTACGTGCACTTGGAAGGAATTTCTATCTTTTTCTTCTGATTTACAGTTTGATGGTCCTTTTATCTACTTTTACATGAAGCGAGAAAAGCTAGATGTGCCTACTCAATCAATATGAGTTTGTGCTGGCCCGTTCAGGATATATAATATTTTGCTTTTACAGTTTATTTTAAATAAAAAGTATAATTAAAGAAAATAAACCACCCACTTCATAACATTTATGCAACGAAGACTTTATTTATTTTATTTACGTTTTGGTGGGCAAGGCACAGCATGCTGTTAGCTTTCTGTGATACTTAACAAAGCCGCATTTGAAATTCAAAATCTTTAAGGAAATGAACAAATTCTGTGGAGGAAGGGCAGTTGAGCAAAGAGACTTCTTACATTACCCTAGATAATTGTGCATATATATGTTTCTGTGAGTCTCTCTCTACTCCAAAAACATATCCATGACTTGGAAGCTTTAAATCAAAAAGCAATTTCAGTCTGTAATTCTCAAATAAATAATTAAACACATTTTATCTCCTACAGTATTGCTTCTATTCATTCTAATCCCACTGACAGGAATGCAGCAACATACCCCACATCCTTAAAATAACAAAACAAAACACAAGATACCAACCAGAAGGCCTGGAAATGTTTATAATTCAACTTTTCAACTCTCCTGGCTGCAGCCTGGAGCTACAAAGAAAGCTCTATGCTGGCTCACTGGAAGGGGAGAAGCCCGGAGATGGCTGTGCAAACCACACGGCCACCGGTGCAAGCAAACCCTGCCAGCCTGCACGAGGCAGCTCTCACTCTGGGAGGCACACAACACTCAGTTTGTGTCAAGGTTAATAAATTATCCACTTTTGCAGTCTGAGTTTTACCCAACTAACTGGACAGTGTGGTTAAGGTGAATGGTCTCTTGCTTGTCCATCATTATTTCACAGAGGGCTGCTGCAGATAGGGATGGCTACAGCCTGGACTAATAATTACATACAAAACAGCTAACAGGGGAGACAGAGAGTGCATTCCCATTCCCAAAGAGAAGGCTCAACTTTCTAGAGCCTCGCCTGCTAAATCAGAAAACTGCAAGACTGAAAGACTGCACTTACTGCACTATTTTCTGGGTTTGGGTTTGGTTTGAAACGTGGGTAACTGGCTGTGACTTGGGTGATTATCTCGGTTACCTGCGCTTTTTGAAAATCCAAGTCCTCCTTCTCAGACCACTGTATAATTATGTATATGTATATGCAAGAACGCTAATGACAGTGGCAAAATTACCCAGAACTTTTGAAAAAGAGGATGCTGGGATGGGCTCACACACTTGATTTAGCATTAAGCTCAGATGGTATCCAGTATTGCCAACCCCAGAAGCATTTACAAATAACAAACTATCTTTAAAACAAGGTTAAACCCAAAGTATTTGGGCTTCTTATGACTGCCTGCTGGCTCTGAAGCACAGAAGAATCAGAAGTTCCAGGTCTTCACTGTAGCCAGGAAGATGAAAGTCTTGCCTAAATAATGAAATTAAATCTTAGATTTTGGTACAATCCTCTGAGGGCCTGGGTTTCATGAAAAACACAGAGTGTTGTAAGCTTGTGATAAAATCACAAGAGATGCAGCATGGGGAGCAGAGCAGCTGCAGAGCATCCTGAGCGCTGTATAAATCACAGCAATATGGTTGCTATCTAAATAAATGCATTACTTATTTTATTTATTATAACAGATGCTGCTGTGGAAATTTTTGCATGCCTGTAATCATGGTGGACTCTTGTCCAAAGGTTCAGCCATAAATTATCATCCCCCTCAAGTTCACTGGGTGTGCAGGTAATCAAGCACAAGATGGTGACCTCATCAAAATGCAACCAGAACATGGGGATAAAACTGAAATCAAGAGACAGGATGCATCTCAGATCCCACTGTGGACCCCACGCAAGAAAACGGGAAATTTATGACATCTCTCCTGACCTCCATTCATGCAGAACACAGCTAACTGCCTGACTGGGTGTGGTGAGACTTGTTTGCTCTGTCTGTGCAGACCTTCCAGTGATGGAAAGCTCTCCCTCCTGGCACAGTAAGGTAAAGCCCTGAAGGAGAGGTGGACTTGATTACAGGAGATGCTGTCCCAGCCCAGACAGGGAGTCTCCGACCCTGACAACTGAAGACAGAGCACTGGGGGACAGGACCAAGGCACGCAGGCAGCATGGCAAGCCCGGGAGACACTGGGCTCCTGATTCCCCTGTCAGTACTGAGCATCCTTTCAGCTGTGCTGCTGCTGCAAACCTGTGCCAAGAACGGTGTTTTGAGCTCAGCTGCATTCAGGTTGTTTTCTGCTTCACCGGGCACTCACAGGTTCCTCCTGGAGAGCTGACTTGCTGCTCTCCCATCCTGCCCCTCCTTTCCCCTCTCACCCCATCTCACAGTAATAACCATCAGTTTTTAACAGCATGTCCTACACTGGAGGTTTTGTAGTTCTAGCTTTTAAAATGATTTAGTGAGACAGTTTAGTACTGAATTAAAAAAAAAAAAAAGAAAAAGAAAAAGGAAAAGAAGCAGAGAGAAAAAGGAGAGACAGTCCCCTTAAGGCAACAACATTATGGAGCAGTGATCTCAGAGGAACAAGGGTTCTTCTCTGGTTCAGATGTGCTTGTCAGAGCTCAGTGTCATCTCTGAACAAGAAATCTCTCTTGCTGGCCCAAGGCACAGTTTTGTGGTCAAGAGGACAGAAAATAAAGGGAGGGAACTTCAAAGAAGCATAAGCTGCATTAGCCCGCTGGGGCGGGTGGCTGCGGCACATCCCATGGCTGACAATTACGACCTGCATGCCGAGAAAGCTTGCCTCCCTCTTGTCAGAGGGATAAGACACAGGCTGTGAGCTTTAGAGCTTTGAGGATGTGTACAGTTCATGATGAAAGATAGCACTTCAAAGCCCTCTGCCTAGAAACCCAGGGAGAAGTAAGAGCAGAGGGTAAGCAATCTTTTTTCCTGGGGGGGTGCATATGTGGGAGAAGGATAAGACTTACTTTCACTGTCATTTATTATTGCCATGAAAATGAAGCTTTGCACTGTTTATGGAATCTCTCATTAAAAGGATCTCTTGATAAATCGCTTGACAAACATTCATTAATTAAGTCTCTGAGCGCACTTAGCTGACAAGCATTAGTCTTCATTTTGCAGGAGGGGGAAATTGAGGCATGGAGCCCCCAACAGCCAGGGCAGGGCTGGGTCCTGGCCAGCCACCCTGTGCCACCAGACAGACAGATTACACTGCTCCCTCCGTGCCCAGCTTGATTCTGATCCAAAGACAGGAGTAACATGCTGTCTTCAACAGACTTCAAAGCTCTTTTTCCCCCACACTGCTGCCCAGTGCCTCCTGGGGCTGCAGGGCAGACGTGGCTGTGCAGGTCTGGCTCCTCCATGGGCACCTCATACCCTGGGGGCTCCTGGACACTTTAATCTCACAGGCACCTCCCCCCCACCCTGTCTGCCCGGGGTTATGAATGGAGAAACCCTGGCTGCTGCCCAGGCTCCACTTTTCAATGGAGGTTTTCCTCCCTGGGGCCTGTGACCTATCAAACCAAGCAGGAGAAACAGCTCCTTTAGGACATCCACTTCACCCTCACTCCCGCAGTGGCCTTGGGCTCAAACGTTAGGGACTCAGCAGATCACCTGGGCTGCAGCTGCAAGGCTACTGCAGGACAAAAGGCACCACCTCTCCTGCTCTCCCTGGCATACAGCAGGTCTGGAGCAAGGAGCGGTGGGACAAAGCTCAACTGCTTCCAGCCAGACCCAGAGGGAAGCCCAGTGCTGGAGGGCCAGCAGTGAGGACCCAACACTGCAGGCAGGAGCAGTTCCTTGCAGTGACTTAGGGGTGACTGTCAATCTCGCCTCCTCAGTCCCACAACTCATCTGCCTTCCTACCCTTCACTGTCACCCCTCTGCCTCATCCTCCCACCTGGAGATGGAGGCACAGACTGGGCTTTCACCTATGCTTCCCCTGCCCTACCTAGCACTCGCCCTTCAGAAAAAGGAAGGGTTGGCTGGCAGATTCCTGTGAGAAAGGAGCTGCATGAGAGAGCAAACAGACCTTTATTATTTGTTTATTGATTTTTTCTCCAGGAGGATGTAACACTCGGCCCTCGGCAGCAAATGCCCTTGTAACTCTGTACTGCAGTGACAAGTTGGCCAAACAAACACTTTTCTGCATCAGAAAACAAAGACTGTCAGCAGAGCAGATCAGGGTTTCTCTGCTCTTACTTTTAATTATTATCTCCTCACACAGAGGATTTAATCTCCTCTTCTGCTGGAAGCTCAAAGTGCCCCATTCAGCCTATTTCACAGCTGTGACTACCAAGGTCACCCTGGGTCAGCATAATAGTGACTCTAGGTCACCCTCTTATTATAGGTCACCCTCTGCAGCATAACAGTGGCTGGTCCCCGAAGTGGACATCCACGCCGTGCATCTGCTGCTGCAGATGAACTGGTGTCAGGAGGAGGAGCACGGCCACCACCGTGGCCCTGCCGGGGAGGGGGCAAAGGCAAACGTTACCCAGAGAGCCTCAGACAAAGCCACTGCTCCTCCAGCCTTTTGTGGAGCTCTCAAACGCGGTCAAAGGTTACATTTTACAGCTGTTCCAGCCTCAAATAAGCGTAACCCGCCTATCTTAATACTTAATTGCATTGCTAAGCTGCTGATAAACTAGGACAGCATAAAACAAATACGCAGGGCCAAACACATCCCCAGGGAAAGTTTGTGGGAACAGAGGGAGTTGCACCAAACAATGAACTGGGAACAGGGGGAGGTGCACCAGACAATGGATCCACTTTATGTGTTTTAGAAGCCTGGTTACCTTCAATAAAAGCTGCAGCACGGATGCCGCACATTTGCTAGCTAGTATCTCCCCAAAAAGGCCGCCCGTGTTTACAGAAGAAGGGCACAGTGCGAATGCCCACGGGAGAGGACGAGCACGTGCCGCACCATGCGTGTGCCCATCAGGAAGCTGTGCTGAGCTAATCCCCTCCCCACAGAGCCACCACGGCTCCAGCCCTGGAGAACGCGGCCTTAAATCAACGCTCTTATCTCACGAAAGGAATTTAAGTGCAGTGCTTTGAAAGTCACTTTCTCCCGGCCATATGGCATCCCCGAGCCTGGTCGTGTAGGAGCGGCGTTCATTTGCATGTGCAAGAGACAAATCTGGCTCTTGCACTGCGGGAGTGATAACAGGGCCAGGGGTAAAATTTAGCACTGTTTGGGTTTCTGCACAAAGTCTTTGCCGAGGCAAATTTCTCTCACCTCTCAAGCCAAGTGCCAAACGCCGAGGTAGCCCCAGGAGAGCTCGCCCATGATGGGCAGCCCACGCCATCAGCGAGGTACATCGGTACAGGGCCAGGGTAAAAGAGAAGTCTGAGACAAAACTCATGATCTGAACCCAAAGCTGGAAATGTCTACACCCACATTAAAGCAAACAGGAACAGGCTGAAATTACAGGGATATAAACAGCACCGAACACAAACTTCAAGACAGCAAATTCACAGGCATTCGCACATTTAACTTCCTGATAGGGAGGTATTTTGAAAACTCATGTTGCTGAGCTGCTCCGTGATATGAAGGGGTGGGGGATCTTGGGCTTCAGCACAAGGAGGAGCCAACAAAGCTGCTAACGCTTCAACATAAGCCTTTCCAGCAGATCTCTGTGCCAGGCATTATGCAGGATGGCAAGATTTTTGTTTTGCCGAGGCAGTGCCGTATGGGCAATCTGGTTTGCCTTATCAGCGAGCCAAGTGAGAGAAGAGAAATGTTCTTCCCCACCATTTGTTTAAATTTCCCTCTTTCCCCCAGATAAAGCTGCATACTTTTGTAAAAATATCTGTAAATGTAATAACATAATGGGCTTGTCATCGGTTTCCACATTTGGCATTGAAAATCTGCAAAGCTTGGAAAGAAAGAGAATTCCTAATAGTTACTGCTGCTGAAGAGCCCAGCTAAAAACTGGGCCTGGATCCAGGTGATGGAGCACACAACCACCAAAACGCCTTTCCATGTCCAGCACCTACTCCTACACAACTGCAAATTGTTCCTTTCTTGGCCCCACTGAAATAATGCAAGAAGGTTATTTCATCACTTCTTACTGATGGGCCTCATCTCCCCTCTTCGGGGTATCTGCATGCCCCTAACATCCACTATTGCTGTGAACTCATTTTATTTTGCAGCTCAATGCAGAGGATGCTGCAGACAGCCACAAGCCCCGGCAACTCATTCAGAGTCACACAAACCTCCTCACATGGCAAAGTGGAACCATTCCCAGCACACTTTCCACCATGCACCACAGTTTGCCCCCTCCAAGCCTGCTTCTTCGGTATTTCTGCTCAGTACCCATCTCAGTGAGATTATCCCTGGGAACACATAAAAGCAGAGCAGCCCGGTTTTATGGCTGTGCCGAGCCCTCAGAGGAGGGCTTGGCGTATTTAGAGATCCGTGGCTGTGCCCCCCAAGGGGATGTGGAACGAGGCAGTCTCTTAGCAACACCCAGTGCCTATCACAGGTGACTGTCATTAACAGCAAGAGCGGAGCTGCGCTGTGCCGAGCACCCTCCACCGTGTCCTGCAGAACCCAGGGGCACAAACGCTCCGTGGGAAAAGGCAGGGGAGGGATGTGCAAGCCCTTGTCAGGACGACAGGGACAGCACTGAAATGCTGATCTGTTTAAAAGAAATGAGGGCTTGATTGTATTACAGGGAGAAGCATATCCCCTACAGTAAGGACTGACTTCTCCTTTGTCAGTAATCCCTCTCTCCAAGACACTCAATACAAATCTTACTGGAAGGGAAGAAGTCCCACCCCACATTGAGACAATGCAGCTCTAAATTTTAACTTAAATCATCACAAGCCTGTAAAGCTGATCTTTATGACAATGTGTGTGGCCAAGCTAGAGGCTCTGGCAAAACTGATGTCCTGCTATTTGCACAATACGGATCCACAACCGACATCTCTGACTGTAAGATAAGGAAAGCATTTCTCCAGATCACTTACCTTTATTTGCTGCAGGAGAGAACAGCTTCTCAGAGCCTACAGAAGCCTGAAAAAGGAAGAGAAAGAGATGGTGAATAATCCTGAAGGAGAAATTCAGAAGGCTTGCTCACAAAAACACAGCTCATAAAACAAGTGGGTTATCTGGAGACCTGCAGTTGCGCATTGCACCTGGAGGGTGCAATGTTGTGCCATTAAAGAACGAGCATGCATCCTGAGGAGATGAAAGCCAAGCAAGAGGACTGACTGTCCTGATCTCACCCAACTATATCCTCCTGTCTCGTTTATTTAGGCAGCCATGCAATGCACAGCTATTTTATCCATGATTCCTCATATAAAAACAAAACCAGTGAAACTGCTATCAAGCTGAAGGAAAAAAAAAAAACCAAAACCATTTCAAAGGCTCTCTCACTGAAAATAAGCTCAATTCTTGCTGAACATGCAAAATGTAATTTGTGTATTGGAAACACAAGTTGCAACTGAACACATCTGTATGAAGGAGGGTGTTATTTAATATTATGTCAAATGATAGGTACATGCTGCTATGCACTTAGTTGAGTATGAAATAAAACGACTTCCTCTTGGAAGAAGCCCGTATCCTTGCAGACTGGGTTGCACTATGCTGTATGAACTCCACAGCAGTGTATTTGTGCTCCTCACAGCTCTGGGAAATAGTTAAAGAAATCCAATTAACCTAAACCTTGTAAACAGCTTCATGATAATCAGGGTCACTGGGTTACAGACAAGATGATAACGACAGGAAAAAAAGTCCATTCATCGTAAATAAAGCTTTTATGAGTTAATTTGATGGCTTCCTTTCCTCCCCCCACTGGTATCAAACAACCGATTTCAGCATAAGCTTTTCCTCCTCTCTATCTTGTAAAATAGCAAGCAGCCTCTCCAGAATCAAAGCTGGTCTGGGAGCAGGAGCACAATCAACATTACTACCATCTACAAGAAAGTATCATCAACGCGTTGGCACTGACTGCTGCATGAATAAAATGGGGTGAAGTACAAAGCTGACGAGCAAAAGATACTGAAAGTGAAAAAAGCCTTTTTCCCCTGGCTCTGCTTTAAAAACAATTAATTAATTCAACACATGGCTGAACTAGGTTGATTTTATTTTTGATTTTATTGATTTTATTCTAAGGTGCCTTGGGAGATTTGCGTGATAAAGAGCACTACAAATTGTATTACATTGCTATATATTTTAAATGACGACTCAGAAGGAAAAAAACAAATAGTAAAATGCAAGAAGTTCTGCATGAGATATAGTAAGAAGCAAGAGTGATCTATTAATGTTATTTCTAAGAAAAGTGGCACTGCAAGCACTGAATGTCTTACTTAATGCAAATGTATAAAAAAGAGAGGGAAAACAACATGAAAAATAGGTTGAGGCTGAGACACATAAGAAAAAAATTCTGAATTATGTCCACGACAAAGCTGCACGTGTAGCTGTGGCATGTATGATCATTACACAGCTCAGCAAAAGGATCCTAAAATCTTAGGGAAAATCAGTTACCTGCACGATCCCTTCACTGCATGGATTAAAAAGAGGAAGAACCAGGATTAAACAAGGTTTTGCCTAGGCTGGTTTGCAAAGAAAGTGTAACAGCGTCACACAGCAGCAACAATAGTGGTGCATAAAACGTTTGACAGCCAACTCTGAATTTACAACCCATTGTTTGGAGATTTTTCACTTATAATCAACACCAAGTCACCACGGACGCAAAACACATCTGCAGGCTCTGGGAACTCACCCATGCTAACAGCTCACACAAAGCCAGAGCCTACTCTCAAAGCACTCCACAAGCACTCGGACATGTGGCAGGTGGATAAATAAGATTCCCCCATTTTACAGGCAGTGAAACTTCGGCGTGGCTTGCACTAAAGCCCCAGCAGTAAATCGGCCGCCGAGCCACAAATCCTAAGTGCCGGGTCTGGGTGCTGGGCTGTGCAGCCTTCCAGAGCCATCCGGAGAAAGCCACGGCTGCAGGACCTGCTCTGCCCGTGGCAGCCACCCCAGCTGGGAGAAGCTTTGTGCTTCCCCTGCTCTGGAGAGCCCGGTCTCACCGACACTGTGGTGTGTCTCACTGACACTGCTCTGTGGCAGCCACCAGCTCGCTCCCTTCTGCGCCCCTCGGTACCGAGCGCTCAGTGCAGACTGGCAGTGCTCAGCCCCGAGCTAAACATCTCAGCTCTACAGGTCCAGACTCTATAAAAACAATGTTTAAGGAAGTCAAGCCAGAAAATTCACTTTAAAGACAAAGTAAAACACGCGGATTATTGCTCAGTCTTCTGCTATCAGCATGTGCCACCGCCTTCCACAATCAGAGTCAACATTTACAGAGCAGCGTTTTCAACATCACAGCTTCAGTTCACAGACACAAACCTTCACACCTAGAGTTTACAGTAACTTTTGCTCTCACTTCTGGTGATTTCTAGCTCCAGATCTGAGCAGTTTTTGGCACGAGCACCATTCTGAAACAGTGAATGCCTGTGCTATAGGATATTCAGCGAGCTGCTGTAATGGCAGAAGGGAAGCTGGGGGAGGAAGAGCCTGAATACATCATTCAACCCTATCAGTACCGTTTAAAGAAAGTGTACAATAAAACCTATGTGTCTGAGGGAGCCCACTAATGAGTGAAAAAATCCAGCAAATCAGCACATCTGCTAAAACAAGTCCCCTCCCAAATATTCTGCTGTTCCAAGCAAATCATTTGCATATGTTTAAGAAGGGATTTAAAAAAAAATATTAATAATAATAAGAAAAAGGGGAAATTCTTCCTTTGTGAACAAAACCAGGCATTGGGAGTCTTTTATGCAGAAGTTCAAGCCATCCCAGGAAATCCCATGTTCTTTGACTGCGAAATGAAACTAAGTATTTCCCTTTTTCCCTCTCTTGTTGCCTCCTGCCTGTCTCCATTCGAAGGACCATCTCACGGACCCCTCAAATTCCTTTTTGTTGCTGCATAAGGCAGCGAGACCTGCCCAGCCCAAAGCCCACAGACAGAAGACACCTCCACCCTTCCTGGTTCACTGGCTGCTCAACTCCCTTGCCCTGGAGCACAGCCCACAGCCACAGAACCCACCACAGGGGGTTCATAAAAACCTGCTTGCACGGTCCCACCCTCGTCCCCAGTAACAACCATGGCACTTTAGGCATATCTGACATCTGTCCCCAGAGCAGCAGTTTCTGAGGTAACCTCATGGTGCTGAAAGTTCTAAGACCCAGCATCCTTTCGATGACACCAAGCCTTCCTTTCAGGTCCCCTTTGTGGCTTATTCAGTGAAGTTACCAATCCTTTGTCACCTTTTGATTTTCTTTTCTTTTCTACTCCAGACCTGAAGGGGAAAATGCCTCCACCCAGTTCTGTGACAGCTTGAAACCAGGCTGAATACATTGCAGAGGAAAAAAACATTTCTGCCCTTTTCTGCTCTGCGGAGAGCAAGCAGAGGAGTGGTGCTGCAGTCCCTCTCCCCTCCTCCCCTTGAACCCAGCAGATATAAACACTGATTCAATTTTCAGCACTAAAAGCTCAGCTAAGGCAGCTTTTTCCTCAAATGAGAGGTGGTAACCACAAAGGATGTAGCACACCCTCTCCTCTGAAGGTGAGCAGTGAGGCATAATGAAGTCCATGCCTCATCCGTCCTGGTTCCCACTAACCCAAGGCAGCTGAAAGGTGCAAGAGCTCTTGCAGATTAATAATTTAATGATTATATATAACAGAACAACATCATCTGACAAAGACAGCATTATAACCTATGTCAGGCCTCACAGTAATTACTTCTCCCCCCCTTTATCTGTAGCCTATAAATGGCTAACAGGGAATAGAACTGTTCCTTATCACCAACAACAGAGGACCTTCATGCCGTCTCCTGGAGCACCGAATGCCAGATCCAAGCCTGATACTCCAGGAGCCTGATAGCAAGACACTGGGAAACTGCTAATAAGGCTGCAGCTCTGGTTCACAAGGAACAAGCACAGTAGTGTTAGGGACCTGGTTTGTATGTCATGTACAGGGCAAAAGCCAAGCATTCCCTCCCACTGAGTCCAGTACAGTAGGCAGAAGAAGGCGACAGTAAAATACAGTTTAAATTTTATTTCTGGATGGCTGCCTATCTACTAGACAGCCAAGAGCCAGTCTCAAAAGAGACTGTTTGCACAATTACTGAACTTAGTACGCACTAAAAAGGTCACAAGAAAACCCTTCTCTGGGAGATTTCCAAACTAGAAGTGCTGGATACGCTTAGAGAAACTTTCAGCATAAAGCACAGACACTACTGAAAATTCTGGATCAATTTTCATTCTTTCCTTTCATCTGTCTCCCCTGCTTTTACCAACCACTCCAATGCCACTTGATCACTTGTCCAGCAGAGAATTTCAGCATGTCAGTACTGCTTTACTACTTTGCAGTTCACTCTGCAAGTCATTCATACCAGACCCTTCATCCAGTAATATGAGAAGAGTAACTAAAACAGGAAGGTATTGTTTGGCTTGTGATTCTTCTATAGGAAATGGAAATTGATACATATGGAAAGGTGCAAGAGAAGCCTAGAAATAGCACACATGCACTCAAAAACCTAAAGTAAAAATCCCCCTTAAGACCAACAAAGTATTCTACACATTTCAGGATATAGAAGCAGCCCACGGGTAACACTGCCTGCATTGTGAGGGGATGTTTCAAGGTAGCCTACAGTCTTTCCAAAACCTGCATTATTTTTGGTGAGAAACCACAGCTCAGTTAGGAAGACAAAAGAAAAGTCAGACCTGCAACTCAGACATTTTTGTGAACCTTCTAGGAATATCCAGCTTTGTGGTACATGGCTGGCTGGGACACAGCACAGCCCAGCTGTGTAAGGGATTAAGCAAGAGGGAAGAGGACTTCTACAAATCCACACTGTGATTATCTTCCCACAGAATTTATAGACTGGGCTTTCAAGAGGGCTCAGCACTCAGCAGCTGCCTTTGGGGCATCAACCTGACTGGAGCTACTGGGTATGGAGCGTTTCCAAAAATCCATTCAGAAACTTGAACAGTGACCAGGTTGTTCTGAAAAATCTGGTTACAGCTGGTAGTTGAGATCATTTATTAAATTCTGTTTACCTCCAGTGCAAGTAAGGACTAATAATAAATAATATTCCCTAAGCAAGAATGAATCACCAGCTTTCCAGCAACAATCCTGAAAGTACAGTTGTACCTTCAGTTACACAGTAACACATCCCAGTGAAACACACAGCACCAACATCCCGAAAAGCAACTACTTATTGAAATGGCAATTCCTTAAATGCCTTCTAGTTCAATTATGATTCAAGGCCCTCTCTGAGAGGTAGTCATGGGTCTTCTGTATCTTTCATGAGTCTCCTCTATAGAATGCTCACTAGAAACAAAATGTTTCTTGGACTCTATTTCCATACAGCAACACACTTGTTTAGGTTCCCACCTCGCGTTCATTTAGCACACACATATTCAGTACTGCTCTGCTCCTGGAAGGGACTGTCACCATGCACTCGCCTCTTTGTCACTTTTTCTTCCAAGAATGCTCATTTCTCTCAGCAGTTTATATAACCGTGACTGTTTTTTGCAACAGCCCCTTTGAGAAGCTAGCACAAGCCTGGGAACACAGGATTAAATCAGGCCACAGAGAGCCTAGAAGCAGAGACCACTGGTCCTAAATCACCACTGAATTACGCTGCCTTTACACAATGGCAAATGGAACATGAGGCCAAGTGGATGAGGACTGGAAGGCACCGAAGGAAACACTGTATGGAGTCTGACTCAGCGCAGGGCAGGGAGGAACCCAGCTCATCGCTCCTCCACAATTCCACATCTTGTTTTGGTCCTCTTTTGGCAAGACAGTGATAAGCTTAAATTAACAATGTTTTGAACCCTGAGCATGTTGTTCATCATTTTACAACCACTGTGGGACTGAACAAACTAGTTTAAATCGAGCAGCAACAGTGATTCTTAAACATATGCTGCTGTGTGGTGTTCTTATTGCACAGATGTGCCTCTTCCCGTGACAAAGGGTGCCCGAATCCTCTGACAGCAGAGGGACATCTGTCCTAAGGCATGTCTGCCACCAGAGCCTCAGGGCACAGGCCTGCTAACTCCTCTTCCCTCTCTCCTCACACCATCCCCCAGCCCCTGGGGAATGGCTGCAGCCCAGAGTTCTCCCCTTCCCATCCCCTCCATTAGCGATGCTTTATGATTCATCTTCCTCTGAGCAGTTGCTGTCTCCCAAAGGAGAAGATCAAACTCCCTCTCCTTCCCAGCTCAGCTCCAATAAATAAATAAATACATGTACTAAAAAAAAATTTAGTGAAGGAGGAGAAGGGAGGAAGCTGGGGAGTTCCTGGACCTCACCAAGGCTCGTCAGACAGCTGCAGAAGGTTCCTCAGCTCTTTCCAGAGACACCAATGAGAAAAGAAAATTTCCAGCTGTCCCTCATTAAAACTGGCCAAAATACTTGCTTAATGTTCATGTGCCTGTGTGTCCTAATTTAAATTAAGGTGCACTTGGTCCTTACTTCAAACCTCATCTTCCTCCTTCAAACCTCAGCTCCCCAGCCACTACCAAATCTACTTTCATTTTACACTCCTGCTATTTTCCACTCTAATCAGCACTGATTTCCCTGTAACACATGTTCGTATGCTCCTGGGTGTTCTGGTCTATGAATGGCATCCAGAGGCCAGTCCTCTCCCTGTGCCACTGGATGAGGCTGCAGCTCTCACTGTAGGTTGGAGGCAGTGATGTGTCCATGTCAAAGGCAACTGATGAACACCACAGTCGGGGAAATGCAGTTCTCCCTGATAGGCTGAGCAAAGGGCTTTGTGTGCTCTGCTTTTAAACATCTCCAACAGAGCCCTCATGCCTTTCTCTGAGAGTTGACCCCCTCCCAAAACAGACTTTTCAGCCTACAGTTCCACATTCAGTATTTTTTCATCGCCTGGACACTCACTTAGGCAAGCACAGGTTTGATTACTGATTTAGCTTTCACTACAAATATAAGGGAAAACCTACCTTCGAGTAGGAAAGGCTGGGAACACTGTGTAACACAGCACTATAGCAGTCTGTATTATTGTCATTACAGCTTGATCCTATCTAGTCAGCCCATCTATTTGGCTGGGATATGGCTTTTTATTTGCACTAAATCAAAGGGAACAGCGAGTGCTCTTTGCAGAACTATCTAAAACTTCTTATAATTCAAAGGCTGCACTGTAGGAAGAGTGATGAGGGAGAGCAGGGACTGTGCTGCGAATGACAGGTGGCAGACTGTTGTTTGGTACCTACCAAATTACTCTGCTGCTCCCAGGGCTGCCTTGGCATTTCATTATCCCAACTCTCTCCTGGAAGGATGCGGACATAAATTCACACCTCATGTCCTGGTTTCCGTCAAACTGAGTAAGAGTGCAAATGCTGGCACCAGCCGGGAATGCCAAGCAGGGCTTGGCATGCTAGAACAAACTCTCAGCTGTGGTCTTTGCCAGCTACCTGCATTTATCATTGTAATGGCCTGCCAGACAGGACTTGGCAAGCGACGGAGGAGGGCGGGAGGAGGAGGGCCAGGCTCTGCACTGCCAAGCAATTCATTCCTGTAGCTCCTGCCATCACTGTACCAGCAGGGCAACCTTCATTTTATTTTATCTTTTAACCAATTACGTGTCACCCAAATCCCACCTGCAGCTTTCTCCAACACAAATGGCTATAAATCACAGTTCAGAGACCAAGAGGGTTTTGCAAGACATTTGATTTCATAAAAAGGTCACTGGCTGTCTGAGGATTGCTGCAGTTCAAAAACGAACTGAATAACAACCTGCATTGGCAGACATGGAAGGAACTGCTTCCATCGTCTGTTGCATGTTGTCAGATAATATTCAAACAATTAGGGAGGCCAGCAATGGCAGGATCATTAGGATTCAGCTGAACCAAAGAGCTGATACAAATTCAGCGAAATATCTCCTCCTTTCAATTTTTGAAGAAAACATAATCAATTCAATAAAAAGGGGGAAATTACATAAGCACACCAGAAACATTCAACATAACCACCTTGAGCAGACAAAGCAGAATACATGCCTGTCATCATTGCAGCCTGCTCCAATCTGCCTGGGTATCCCAGAGTTTAACCTCCAGCTTTGCTATTTCTCAGAGAACTACTCTGTGGTCTCAGACCACTCAGCATGGTCTACTCTGTAGGAAAAATGCCATATTCTTGTTTTTAATCCATACACTGGATACTGAGTGGACCCGATATAAAATTTTATGTCAACCGTATCAAAGAGCAAACATTTAAGGGTGCTCAAAAACCACTTGACACCGATGCTGTTCTGGACGCCCTTAGCGTCCATCCCTTTCTTGCAGGTGACTTGTCACGCCAGACAGCCCTCACAAACCAGCACCAGGTTCTCTGAAAAGCATCAGGATAACTGCAGTGAGCACATAAGACACAGTGAAGACTGCATGGTTCTCCTAGCCCAGACCATGGCACGTGGCACACGGACATCCCTCTGACAGAATTTCCCAGTGACAGATGCAATCCTGACGTGGCCCTTTCCTGGGCCTGGGGGGTCAGGGCGCTTATCGGGAAGGCGGCTCTTGTCTGCTGCCATTGAAACTTGCTGTCGTACCCACAGCAACCTCAAAGGAGTGCCTCTGCAGAAGGCTCTTTTGTTGTTGTTGTTTCTAATTCACTGCTCCAAAATATTTCTTGGCTGCATCCCAGGGCTGAAGCCTTATCTGCCCATCCCCCCAGCAGACACACAGCAGCTGCAGAGGCTTATCACGGTTGCCTGTCCACTGAGTTTACAAATTAACACCCTATCGAGGCTGCACGAGGGCTGATTAATCAGAGAGAGGCAGTCTGAGGGCCTTTATCACCGTAAGCGGCTGCTGGGAGAGAAGTCACAAATCTCTCAGGAGGCCAGAGATGCCTTACAAATGAAAGAGCAGGAGGCCAGAGAGGAGGAGGGCGCAGTGGTAGGGGAAGCAGATATTTTAGAGATAGTGGTGGTGGAGGTAATGGAGCGGTGGGAGGGGGGGAGCTGCAGGCAAACGCCAGTACATTACGACAGCTAAAAAAAAAAAGATAATTAACAGCCTATACCTCATGATTCTAGCTTTCCCTCCCCGGGCTATAATTTAGCCTATTGCTCCTTTGCTCCAGAGGACAATAAACATTTATTATGTTAAACACATAACTGTGCTGCACAAAAGCACTGTTCTTTCCCAGGTCCACTCCTTGCACAGCTGTGCAACCCAGGAGGATGGGGCTGCTGAAGCGGGCTCCCCTTTCATGCCGAAGATTACTCGGTTTGGACACAAAGCACATCCCTGGCTTCACCCAGGGCTGTAGCGTGCTGGATAGGTTCATACTGAATGTGAAGGCAAATCCCAGGAAGCTGAGAGCTCTTGGATGGGTCCACTGGCCCACCAGCACCTGGCAAGCATAGGATGTGCCCGGGTATGGGAGCACTGGCAGGCAGGAGCAGCTCCTGCAGAGATCGTGTGGTTCAGGCAGGCTGCACCACCTAAGAAGTATGTCCTCTCTTAATTCAGCAGCCTTGCTAAGAGGCTTACTGGGAAATTTTCAATCCCAGCAGAATTACGTGTAGGAGAGATTCTTATTACAACATGAATATTACAGTCATGTGAGTCGTACTGGAGCAGCGCTGGCCCTGCCCCTCCGAGCACTTCAGCTGCTGTAGGAGCACAGAGATTTAGGAGATTTGCCTCTGCTACTGGACTGTGGTTCAGACATTGGTCTCCTTTACTTCAGTGCTAGTACCTGCTGCAGCCCTCCAACTTAGTGCTTGTGGCAGGACAATGCAAAATAATTCTAAAGACCAAGGGGACTCACACTAAAAAGATTTAAAATCTAATATATCTTTAAAGGAAGCCAATTTGGACATCTGTCTACATTTGTCAACATTCATTTCTAATTTTAAGTTTTCAAGTTTAGTCCTTGAGACCAAGACACACAGCTGGATTTTTCCCTTTGAAATGTAATGTGTATGGAAGCTGAGATTCCCATGCAGCAACGTGACTCCAGAAGGTAAAACTTTAATAAAAATGTTACCAACATGAAGACATTCATAAGCAAACACTGCAACCACCTCCTGTCCAGTGCTTTCTATTAACACGTCAGTAAAGAATTTAACAAATAACCTCTGGATAAAAGTGTCATTCACTGCAGCTTTACCACCAACAGCGCCGAGTGTGTGCACAATCTCGGGGAATGGCCATTCCCATTTCGCCCACGGAAACTGCAGAAATAGAGGGCTGCCACAGCCTGACTCAACATCTTCAGACTGGCTCTTTTCAGACAGCACAGGAAAACAAAATCAAACAAAAATGAATGATCATCTGCCTTCTCCTCCTCTCCTGATCCAGTGAGAAAACTATTTCCCGAACCACCTGGATTATTGGTCTACGAACCCTTGCAGATGCCCAGTTTTAACACTATCCATTAGGTTAATTAGAACTGGGCAAGTGGATGCTGAGTACGAGTCCAGGAAAGGAACGACAGCTTTTTTATTTGAGAACTCCCTGCCAGGCTCTGTGAAGCAGACAGCTGCCCAAGGTCTTCTCATAGCTCTCCTCTGCCAACAGACAGCAGATTAATTTGAGCTGGACTGGACCCCCACTCATTATGTTCAGCAGACCCGGGTAATCAGACGGAGAAGCTCCAGGACGACGACACCTCCCGTCACCCCCATCACATATCAGCAACTCTATACATGAAGGAAACATCAAATATTCATTAGGTAAACAATACGAATTCGGTAATCCTAAAACATGGTGAAATTCTAGAAGCTGTCTCTCTGGTGTTTATTAGATTGACTCTTTTAACTTCATTACCAAGTCTGCCCATCAACCCTTCTCCCTCTGTCTCAGGTCTCGCGTTCCCACATTTTAGGGAAAAAAAAAGTCTCCGTTGGACTGCCTGCTCCCCACAGCTCTGTTCCCACTGGTGGACACCCTCACCCACAACAGAAGGCACACCACAGTGTTCACGAGTATTTAGTGACCCAGCAGATGGGATTAGGAACGCCTTAGGAACATCCCCTATAAATGGAGGCTGCAGAGGAAAAAATATGGAAGGAAGCCTATGGTTCACAACTGCAAAGCATCTGGCTTCCTATCCCTCACTCATTCAAGGGCAGTGAAGTGCACTCACCTACTTTCTACAGAGAAGGGTCACCAAGCTTTTCTCCTGTGCTATACAGTAAGTCAAAAAAGAAGCTCTTATTGTTGTACCTTGATTAAATATGGCATTTACTGACCTCATCTTCTGTATAAGAAGGTGGTGAATGGGGCAGTCCCCCATTTGCAGCCAACATATAATCTGTCTTCTCCAATTAGATATGCTTTGCAACAAGTGTGGTGGATCCATTTATTTCCATACTGCAATAATGCAGATAAATCCAACCTTGGCTCCAGTCCCACTGCTTTCAAAGCCGGGGCTCTGCATTTCCAATTGCTGCCTTTTTTTTTTTTTTTCCCCGTTTTTCCCCCCTTTCTGCTGCAAAATGTCACCAATTTACTTCAGCCTGGGGGCCCATTTCGAATTTTACCACTAATATACGAGAAATGCATTTTTCAAGCTGTTACCACTTAACTGTACTGATATCAGCCACTCAGGGGACACAATATTGTTTACACATCCTGCTCTATGGAATAAGCACGGATGCCAAAACTCTGCCTGGGTTGTGAAGGAGACGTTTACTCTCTGTTTTATGAGATTTCCTCGATTTGTGGCTGCCTCAATGGTCGTAAAAACAGCTGTAAATCAAAAGAGCACCACAAAATTGCAATAACAACTGTCGAACTCGGCTCTAAAAAGCATAACTCCCAGCACCAGAAGGTGGAAGGCTTTTTTCTGATTTAATACCAGGTGTGGGGGAGCCCTAGCAAGCCTACGTGCAGCACTGTGTCTGCCCACAGCCACCCCCACAGGAGCTCAGCCAAACCCCTCTATTTTGGCTGCTCCCCTATCGCTCGCCCCTGCTCTGCCCCATGTAGTTCCTTCCGGCCCCTTTCCTCCTCTTTTCTGGAAAACAGAAGTCTTTTTCAAATGCCTGGAGAACGCTTATCCAAATAACTGCTGAATGCACAGCCCTGTTTAAAGCATTAAAGTGGACAGAAAGTGAGCCCAGTGTTGAACACGGCTGTGCTCTGAATTGTGGCTGCTCTGCAGGACGGCGATGGCTTTAGCAGATGACCTCAGCCTGTCACCTTGCTGCTGGCCTGCCCGGGAGAGCCCGAATTCCTGCACAGTCTCTCAGCCCAGTTTTTAGGGAGTGGAGTGAAGGAGGAGAGGGCTGGTGAGACATGAGTTATTAACAACCATCTTCTGGGAGCTGATTCGAGCTAAAATGGTTCCAGAATAGGCAGCTCCATTTGAGCCTCCAGCGAGGACTGGCCAAGCAGCAGATGCATGAATTCAGAAGTTTCTGTTACTCTGTGCCACTGGCCATAGTCCAAACCAAAGAGAGAGTTTCACCCGTGGGTAAAACAGCCTTCCTGGATTTTTCCATGCCCCATTCCAGTTGCTTTCACAAACAATCTTCTCATCCTTGTCTCCAAAAATCCTAAAAGGCTCTCAGTTCCTGCATCCCGCCACTAACTCGGCCAACAACAAACTCCCTTCAGCACCTCCCAGCTCTGAGAAACCAGCTGTGGCACCAACGGCCACACTATAAACCCTGGGCCAACACAGTTATCCAGGCTCTTTGTGCCCTCTGTCCCAAGCACGAAAAGCCTTCCTGGCCTCACCAGCCAGGCCTTCATTCTCTTTTTCCAATTTCCTCTTAAATCAAACTTCTTTCATGGCATTTAAATAACCCTACTTTCTCCATTACAGAAAGAGGTCTGTATGTGAATAAGCCAAAGTATGTGAAGAAATGATGAGATGAAGTTCATGGGAAGTGAGTTTAGCCGGTGCTCATCTCAGTTTTTCTATCATCTGCAGCAGACTAAAATACACTTGAGTTGCAGTGTGTTACTGTATCTGTGTCTGGCGGTGTGTTTTTCCAGATGCACATCCTAATTATGCTCTTCAAGCAAATGCCCCGTGGAGCAGGGCAGCAGAAGAGAAAACCTCTTTACAGTCACCACCATGCTGTGATCCATTCTGGACAGGAACTCCCCCCTGCATTGAGAGGACAATTTAATTTCCATGGACCACTTCATGCAAAGGGAAAAGGATCTATATTCTTTTGTCTGAACCCCACAAAGTGTCAGCCCTTCTTTTCCCATTCTTCTAGTAGACGTGTACATTCACATTCTTGAGAAAATCCCCAATAGATGGGAACAGTCTTTCACTTCCAATACATTATGCCTCCCTGCTATAATCTTTTCCTTCTTGTACAATGCCTCTTGACTTTCCTTTGGCTCTTTTCTTTGCAATTTTTCCTTTATGAATACAGAGAGACAAAACAAAAAAATCCCCCAAACCTAAATGGACAAAAAATGTCATTCAGAGCCTTTGCCAATGATGTTACTGGCAATTCCAGTTGAGAAACCATCTGTACAGACATGAACTGATCTGACATAGGGAACAGCTAGCTTTATTTCAAAAAGCTCTGTGTTCTCAAAGTTCTGGGTACAGGAACTCTACAGGCCAGCTGAAGCTAATAGGGTGAATATGTGATCAGCTACACCCAAGCAGCTCTTCCAAATTTACTTCTTTTGTACTACAGTGAATATTTGGGTGGGGTTGCAAAAATTATTAAAGCAGTCAAATGCATACCATGCTAACTGCTGACCACAAAAACCGGCCGTTTCCTCACACACAAACTATAAGAAACATCTCCAGTAATTGGCTTGTATCAGTAACCAACTATTTCCAACAAAAACATGGTTCTGCTCCATTTGGAGTCTGGCGGTTCTCAAGAAGGACGGAAGGCTCTAAGTGTAGATGCATGCTTCGTACTGGGAGGGTGGTGTAGCAGGACATGCCATCTAACAGCAGTTGCTTTGATGAGGCATAATTGCAGGGCAATTACTAGGTTAATTTTCCATATATACCAGTACAATTTCACCCATAAAGTTTCATTTGCCTGCGGCAAAGGATAGATGTCTGTCTCTTTTGTGTTCTAAAACTCTCTACTGTGTTTGCTCATGGACCTGTGAGTATGCAAAGCACCACTGATCTGGCTTTGCTCTTCTCCTTTCATGATGATGTCTGAGGGGGAAATGTTTTTTCAGTCACTGACTAATGCTTGCCATGCTCAGCCACCAGCTGGAGAGTTTCCAGCACACTCACAGACATGGCTTGCCTTCTTGTTGCCACAGGCATGGCCATGGCTCTGGGCAGGAAAGCTGCCCAGCTGGAGGAGGTGTGTGTTCAACCACCAGCTTTGCACGGGAGATGCTTTTGGAAGGAAGAGGAGAGCAAGCTGTACCCGACCTTTCTCTGGCTGACCATCTGCTCGTTGGCCAAGGCATCAACAACTCTATTCAGCTGTCAGGTCATTTACCCCTCCAGACAACTGTACCTCCAGGAGCTGAGTGCTGGGCTCCTGTGGCTTGGTCCTGGCTCACCTCCCTTTGGGCTCTTTGTGGCAGGAGCAGCTGAAGTCACTGCCCTTTCCCTGCCTCTCTTCCCAAGTCCCGCAACAGCGAACAGCTCATTTCACCCGAGTTTATTTCTGAACTGGAAGTACAAATGGAGCATTGTAAGAAACCTCTGTGATTTTAGCCCAGACATGACTGTGCCTGCTTAGTAAGGAGATGAAAAGCTTACAGTGAAGAAAGAGGCAGAATAATCCTGCATGTTAATACACAGTGACTAACGCTTTCCTGGTGACAATCTCCTTGTAGTCTCTGCAGAGGATGTGTGTAATGATCCTCCAGAGACACTATCTTGAAAATGCACAAAAGGCTCTGATCAGACCTCAGCATCTCCCGATGAGCTTAGAGAGAGCAGTGGACGGGACATCAATTTTCTAGAAAGTGCATTCAGAAAAGCACTTGAACAAATGCTTAGCTCCATGTATGTGCTTAATCTCACTACAGCTGAAGCACTTTCCTAAACCAACTCCTTGTTTAGTCCTTCTGTGAAAAATAAAATGGTGGAAAGACCTCCAACAAAAAATGTAGACCTTAGCAGTCAACGGTTTAGGAAAATTCTGAATTTCTGTGGCTTTCAGCTTATGTGTAAAACAACTTGGAAGTGCTGATTCTGGAAAACTGGAGGAGGAAATACATAGAAAACAAAGAAAAATAGCCAGAGTGGATGAAGCTATGTTATCATAAACATAGCCTAGGTTAGTGCAAAGCAAAAGCATAGTACCTGTTGTTGAGTAAAACCTTCTTGGGATTTTATTGTTTTTCCTTTCCTAAAACAATACCAGATACACCTTGACAAATCTGGCATGCTGCAGCCAATCCATCAGCTTCTCTACACCGAGCAGACTGCAGAAAATGGAATTTGTCTTTCCCATTTGCCTCCTGGTCTCACTGCTGCTGCTCCCCACGAACACACTTGCAAGCCCCTCCCCTGTGCCCTGGCTGGTGCCGGCTCCTGGACTCGGAGCAGATGGCTGATGGAGCTGGGACTGCTGTTTCCTACGCACTCCAGCGCTTCCAATCAGACCTTGGTGTCTCCTGCCTAGCTCTGCAAGAACACAAAGCAAAAGGTGCAGCAGTTCTACACCCAATGAGCCGAAGCCACTTTTTAAGCTCATTTAAAATATCTGTTTGACAAGGTATTTCTCAAAATAGGCACTTACAAGCACAAGCTAAATAAGAGCAGCAAAAACTAATCTAAGGCACCTAAATACTTTGGATTTTTAATTTTCCCCCCAAACATGTCTATTCCAACGTTATCATTTTGGACAACACAATTTTGTGCAAGACCATAAGCATAATTCTACTATACTAAGCTCCCCTCAAGCACAACCAAGGAAATCTTTGCTTTTCTACATCCAGTCCAAAGCTTTCAGGTCCCAAGACTTGCTGCTTGTATGCAACTAATGCAAAGAAGGCAATCCCCACGCCTCTACCTTAATCTCCAGACACGTAATTCCAGATCCCAAGTCCTCCTCCAGCAACAGAGAGCAGCCTGAAGCATGTTCTGAGCTGGGTACTCACAAAGAACCACTGTGGGTTTTGTTGTCTTTATTATGAACACTTCAGGGCAATGACCACCTTTAATTTGTGCCTTCCATAACATCAAACATGATATTAAAACCTCAGAAATAGTTGTGCTTGTGCATGATATCCTGAAGGCTTTTTTTCTCTAAACCACTTCCAGCATGTACAGACAAAAGAAATAATGTCATCCCCTGCCTCCAACACTCCCAGCCATCAGAGCCAACGTTAACCATAACTTTGCTTCGGCTCTACATGAGCGTTTCAGTGCATTACAAATAAGCACCTTATTCAAAGCTCTCTCCCCAATTTATTTCACTCCAAAAAAGGAGACAGATGGTAGAAGACAGAGGGTTTTACAGTGAGAGGGGTTGGATTTTTTTTTTTCCCTCTTCATTTGTTCCCTATGCTGTTTCTTATCCTTGGGGACCTGGAGTTTCTTTTGATAGCACTGTGCTGCCTAATAAACACGCATACAAGCACAGTCACAAGTATACATCTATCATCAAAGAGCCCTTCTTGTCTCCACTCCCCACAAAGTTGATTAATGATTACGTGTTTAACACATACATTATACATGGGAGGGGGAGACGAAGAGGGTAAATCCAAGCCCCTGTATACATTTACATATATTTACATACTCACATATAAAAAGCAGAGGAAAGCAAAAGAGGGCTATTCCCACTGGGACAAAAATCCATTTTGGTAAACATACGTCCTAGCTCCCATTTTTAAAAATACAAAGGCAAAGGGAAGGCTCTACCTGGCCTGAGGAAGAAACTGAAGCATGAGCAAGCAGCCTTGTTTGGTTCCTGCAGCTCAATCCCGACACAGAACTGGTGACTCTTATCAGCAGTCACATCACTCATGGTTTGTAAATGGGATCTAACCACTGCACCCCAGTTTGAGAGAAAGGAAAGGGGTTCAAGTTTTAAGGGTACTCCTGGTTTGTATTATTAATTCATACAGCTAAAATCCCAGCTCATCCAGCAATAAATTAAGTAATTAATTCAATTAAATGACACCTTTATGTACAAAGAAAAAAAAAGTCTATCCTGTCAGATCAGTCAATACCCTGAGGTCTTGAGAACATTTAAAGGACTGCAACATGGGGTGAGTACAGATCAACCCCAAAGCCAGGCCTGACCCTTAAACAGCCGAAGAAGAGATGTGGAAGGGGACAACATGGAAAACTTCCTTCTCCATCCTTCCAGGCTGAGCCAACCCTTGGACCTGGCTAGCTGCCCATGTAAAATAAAGCTGCCTGAAGGCTGCTTTAATCATGCTGACTGCCAGTGGTCTCGAGCAATTGTTCCAGCAGCTGGGGGAGCAGTGCCATGGTAAAGGACTCCCCTGACAAAGTCCCTTCTGGCAGCTGGGACAAAGCTGGCACTGAAACCGCTATTGTGGCTCTCTGCTCTCCAAAGTGTCCCCGTGCAGAGTTAATCTTCCAGCCACCCGCTCTGCTGCTTTTCAGACATCTTTGCAAGGTTCAGATTTAATATGGGGCTCTTGTGGCACACCAGTGGCATTAACCTCTGCTGAACTGATCCATACCAGCTTGCTTTCTGCTCATCCAGCTCCACCAGTTGTAGCCACAGCACAAGTGCTGGTGAGAGCAGTGGCCACTGACAATGTTTTTAGAACATACTTGCCTAGTATCAATGCTGAAGAGTGGGAGGGATAAACTGAAGGATCAACTGATGAGATGTTAGGAAAGAAAACCTTCCATACACACGGCTGGTTGCAATCCTAAGGCTGTGGCAGCTGGCCAGACAGAAAGCTCAAGTACTAAGAAGGCACAAATAAGGAACTTTATTTTTTTTCACTTCTTTTTTACCCTGTAACCTTTTGACTCTGAATCATGACCACTGACTCTATGACTTTACATTTCCTATTACAGTAAGGCTCAGGGCTGGTACTAAAGAAGTCACTTTCTTCCACCTGCTCATCCTTTATTTCAAATATAAACATTTTCTTTAGCTGTACAGGAGTGGAAGAGAGTTGTCTTGAGTTTTTCAAATAGAAAAATTCACAACTCTTCAGGAAGCCCCAGCTAAGACACTCCACTGAAATTCTGATAATTGCCAGCATTCTTTGTCTCACCTGTATCCCCTCCCTTGCTCCCTGATCTCTCCAAGTCCTTGCAGACCAGGCTCTTTCAGTACACTTCACCACACCACAAACTCAAGTGGATGTAGACAATTGCCACCAACACATCCTAACATAAATCAGCAGAAGCCACT
The DNA here is from genome assembly GCA_013397975.1 of Machaerirhynchus nigripectus. Classification (NCBI taxonomy): domain Eukaryota; kingdom Metazoa; phylum Chordata; class Aves; order Passeriformes; family Dicruridae; genus Machaerirhynchus; species Machaerirhynchus nigripectus. The sequence continues at coordinate 1,250,756 of VZRQ01002109.1, forward strand.
GTGAAGTATTCTGTTCTTCTTTGCTGAAATGAAGGCATCCAGGGTGGAACTGGAGTCATGATCCACGGCAGCAAATCCTTCTGGTGTGTGAGGTTACCACATATCAACACCGGCTGTAGGGCCAGGGCTTGCATCAGCTCGGCACACGTGTTTTCATGGGCCCATTTTATCACTGTCTCATATAAACCCCAGCATACTTCTTTTGCATTGCTCCTGCAGCATTTTGTGGTGGGTATTTCACATCTACCTGGGCTACAGCCAGGAGATCTAGTTTTTATAACAGGGAAGTAATTAATAAAGAAACACAGCTCTATCAAAGTGCTCTTTTTTCACCTCCCCTAGTACAAACATATACTTGATCTCGGCCAGTGCTTATCTGTTTCCCAAAACCATCTCCACACAATGGAAAGAAAAGCATGGTAAAATATAAAAAATACTAAGCTATCGCTTCCCAGTCTAGCGGGAGTGAGCCATATCTGGCTTATCTGAGTTCCTATCTAGTTGGCCTCTGAACCAGAGCCAGACTTCTGAGACGACAGGTAAGAATTTAGACGCTTTTGATTCTGAGACAATGAAAATGATCACATTAAAGGTGTCGAGACTCAGGCCAGGTATCAGTACCATGTTCCTTCTAGCCCTCCTGGCAGATGGAAGTCAGAGTCACTGCTGTGTTCCAAAAGCAGCAGTGGCTCATGCCTGTGTTTATGAGCGCAGTGAAAAGGGTTACGCTGTCAAACATGGGCTAAGCGACCTATGCCTGAACATGCTGCCTGCTTCATTATCTTGCCTGTGTCCAGGTGTTTGAAAAGCACTATAATCAAATCCACTTTTATCTTCCCTGCTTCTAGATTTCAAGTTCTTTTACTTCCAACTGACACTTACTCTGGAGACTGTTCAACAATGCATGGCTGAAGCCTCAAGACTCTGCTGTTTCCTGAGGCAAACCTCTTGCACAACTCTGGCAGCAGAAAAATGACTCAACTTGCAGACTCTGGGGACTTTGGGGTTGAAGAAATGACAAACCATGCATGAAAACAGTGTGATCGCTCTTTGCACCTTTTAAAGAAGGGAAATATCACAGAAGAAAAACTGAAAAGCCAACAAGAGACTCACTGAAGAGTGTGTAGGACAAGGAAAGTACCACAGCTACTTAACAGGTACCAGCACTCCTGCACCTGGCCTGAGAGACAAGGTTACAGCTCCAGCTCAAACGAGATGGCATTTTAAAATCAAAGACATTTTGATTTAAAACTATCTTAAGGCACAGATTTCTTGAAAATATGAGGCATGACTGGAAGATCTCCAAATACAGTTTGAAACAAAGATTTTGCTCTCTAGAGTAACTTCAGGGAGCTGTTATCTTTGTTGTGCCATCCTGCCAAAACATAAAAGCCATATAAACTGCAGGTAGGATAAGGGCATCTTCATCCTGCTGTTGGGTAGGTAGCCAAGAACAATGCCCCACAGTAACCACACCTAAGACTTGTTTCAAGAGGCAGCGGTGAAAAGCAGGGCACGAGAAAGCAAAAGGGGTCCATCAAGTTGATGCGCAGAAAAAGCCAGGCGTTATCAGATTCGAGGTTTGGGATTATTTCACACTGTGCACAGGAAGAGGCTTGTGAGTTCACATTAAACACAAACATGAGGAAGTGTTCTTCAGTGGTTTGGGATGGTGCCTTGCAGGGAGCAATGGGGGTGAGCACAAGGTGACCAAAAGAAGTGCATTCAACCCTTCCCTGGTGCCTGAGCCAGAGCTTTGGAGGGAATGCCAACAAACGCAGGGGAACGATGCGTTGTGCTGCCAGCAGGGCTGCACCGCTGCTCTCCTCAGCCATGCCAACCAGGGCCCCTGAGACTGCTGCAGGGACCTTCCTCACTACACAAACCCAACACACGGAAACATGGGCGGGGAAGAAAGTAAAAACCTCTCGAGACAGGAGGGGCAGAAGTTTCCCTGCTGCTCGTGCCTTTGGTGGGCAGTGAATCCAGAAGGAAATGAAGCCAAACTAGTAAGAAACAAGGAGCATACAATGGAGCACTGCTACTGAGATATCCAAGAGACCAAGCAAGGTTTAAAGCTCACAGATTACAGCACAGTATAACATGATAGAGTCGGCAAGGTACTCCAGTGCAGAAGTACTCAAACCTTGACATTTTGACTTTGAAATTCCTGTTCAAATATGAATTTCTCTACAGCTACAAAAGCAATGAAAAAATTTCATAGCCACATCTCAAAAAACCCTCATCTGCAGCACAGAAGCCTTTTTCCCCCAACATGTTTGTACAGAACCTAGTGTGGTGAAATCCTGGTCTGCCACTCAGGCTTTCAGGTACGACTAGAATGCAGAGAGTAATAAAAACACCCCCCCTTGAAATAACAATCTTGAAAAAAACACTGCCCTTGGTACTGCAGATACCCCTGTAATAATCTCCACCATAAACTGAAAAACGTTGCCATTGCACCAGGAAGTGCTGGAAATATTTAGTGCTACTGTTATCAACCTGGGTTTACTTTCATTAGTAGTCCAGACATGTGGTAATGAAGAACCCATTCAATTCTCTATCTCTGCTAGTGGAACACTTCATGGGCTCATGGAAGGCACACATAAACCCGTTATCTCTGACAGGAATGGACACGTGTGCATGTCCCAGATTTGGAAATTGCATTGCAGCGAATGCAGCCTTCACGTCACTCAACTGCATAGCTTAGAATTTTACATTTTAATTTTTTTGATGTCTGGGGAGATTAAAATGAGAACTGGCAGCATGTGCAAGGGATACTGCACTTTGAATGTCTTATCTATAGTGATTCAGGCTTCCCGGAGCTCCAGATGAAGCAGGTTTTTCACGATGGAAGAAACCACATTACATTGCTCCCTAGGAAGTGAAACAAAACAATAAAGGACGGTTAATCTCTTCTCTAATTCTGCTCTGTGGGACAACTCCTTCAGCAAGCAGCGCCTGGCTGTATCTACCTGGGAGGGGGTCATTTTACTTCAGCTTCCTCTTCTGCTTCCCTCTGTCCCTGGGAGCGCTCTGTCTCCCTGCTGCATCTTTCAATGGCTTTATCAGAGCTTGCACCAACTCAAGCGTGAGAAGTAGCTCTGGGCCCAGCAGGGAGAGGTGGGGGAGTGTGTCTGTGTGTGCCGCGGCGGGGGGAGAGAGGGGAAGACGAGGGAGGAAATGTTATTCTGTCCTTTGTCTTTTCAACAATTTCTTTTTAATGCAACTTGCAGAGCAGCATATAATTAGGGGTCTTGCGGAGCAGGCTTAAACTCAGGAGTAACCCTTCTAACGACCTCAGCAACGGATAATCAGGTGCGCGGCTGCGGGGCGCAGCACGGCTCCCCACCCGCCGCGCCGCTCGGCCTCGTAATTAGAAGCCTCCACACTCCGCTGCATAAAGGCAGATTGCAAGGACAGCGTGAAGCCCTTGTTTGAAGCTGGGGGCACAAAGATTGCAGTGCCTCTGATGGATGGAGACAAAGACTCCGATGCTGGAATGCTTCCAGCAGCCTCCGAATACTCGCTGCGTTTCTGATGGACATTTTCAGGATTTCTTAGAGCGGCAAGGTTTAGTCTCCCGCTCTCCCCCCGCCCCGCCTCAGAATTCCTCCACAGCTTCCTAAGCCAGGGATGTGGCTGTGCCACTGTATGTGCACACGTCTCCAGAGATGCTTCCATGGTTGTATTATGAGAAAAAGGCATTGCCCCCTTTCCTCCATTTATTTTTTCCTACCTGGGAGAAACACAGTGACACTTAAAAAATGCCCAGAACATGGGGCTCCATCCAGCCCCCCCAGAAACTCCCAAGCTAGAACCATGTTTCAGCTGACTAAGTTCACACTGATTTGAAACTGTGGTAGCAAGTACTATGTTTAAGTTGCAGCTGATGTTAGCGTAATTCCCCTCAACACTTTATCATGAATAAAAAAAAATCCCCTTCTTAAAATCACATCTCTCTTTGCTGACTGCAACTTGCTTTTCTCTGTTTACATAACTTTAGGCACAGGACTAAATGAAAATTGACACTGCAGTGTATCCTAGCTACAGGAAGGAAAGAGGAGGAGGAAGAAAAGGATGGAGGACAGGATCTTTGGGTGAGACAAATGTAAGAGAGTGAGGGGAGTGTCAGTCTGTGTCATGTAGCCTATTATAAAACAGTTGCTGACTTCTATTTTACCCCAATTTCACCACCTTTTTGCATCTTCTGAGCTGCTGCCATTGCTTGTTCGTGGGTTCCTCTGCACGTGACCCTCCCCAGCAATGCTGCAGCTTCTTGTCCCTCTGCAGCCACAGCAGCAACAGAGCAAATGGGAGAAAACCAAACAGCTCAGGCAACTTGAACACAGCACAGCAACAGACTGACAAAAAGCAGCAAAGCCAAAAGTGCTTGAATAATAAAACTGGGGAAGAAAAAGCAGTAGAGCCACTCAGAAACTCTGAATTGCCAGAGAAGCTCCCTTGGAAAGGGCACAGGAGGCAAGGAAGAGCAATATCCATATCCATCAAGGAAGAGCAATATCCATAAGGCAACATGGTGCCAGTGGTTTTTTCTCTCTATTTATAATGACAAGTTAACAGCGGCTGGAATAGAACAAAACATGGAAGATTTTCACAGGAAAAATCAGGACACGCTGCCAAGGACGGCTGCCCTGAACTCAAGTTATCCGTGAACTCACATTTGTAGGCACTTAAAACCTAGCAAGATCATTAACAAGCTAATAAGAACCACCAGCAAAAGGAACATAACCTGGATTTGCTAATCTGTTTCGTTCTGAATGATCAGAGGGCAAAAGCATCCACACACTGGGTTGCTGCAGCTAAAAAACTCTAACAAAAGATGCTGTGATTCGCATTGTCTACTACCCTACCCTTTCCATACCAGTACAAATGCTGCTACATGAAAGTGGTCGCCATCCTATTCCCAGTCTGTCTTGTGCTCTCCCCACTGTTCAAAAAGCACAATAATTTCGTAAGTGCTACAACAACCTCCAGAAAAATGGACTGGAACAAACAATCTACAGCTCAGCTTAAGAATTTCCTTGGTTTCTCTGCATGGACCCACTGACCTCCTGAACCAGCCCGCTGTTCTTTGGACATCAGCAGCTTCAAGGGAGCAAGACAACCTTACAGTGTTGGATCTGCAAGGACATTATCTCTCGACTCATGACTACTCCTCATTCACCTGAGTTGGAGGAGATATACTCTGGGTAGTCCTGATTTGGCAGTTCATGCCAACCTTGAACTCTGTAGTGGTTTTGCTTTGTTTGGCAGCATATGGGGACAAACCTGTTTATGCCTTCCCTCTGAAATGATCTTACAAGCTTCAGATCAAGTTTTATGCTGGTTGTATCACATATTTCAGCAAAGAGGAGCATGGTTTCATCACACAGCAGATCTGCTCTACTTCTTTTGCAGCAAGACATGTAGTCACCTCAACAGATCTTTTCACCAGATCTTTGTAGGGATCTCATGATGAATACAAATTTGGAAACTACTAAGAGGCAAGCTGTAGAGAGCTTCTGAATGTTTAAAACCTGATCCAGATCTGTGACATTCAGAAACTACATAAAACCACCTTCACTTCTTTCAACCTCCCATGCAACACATTTGCTACAAATAGTTTGTACAAACTACTTCATAGATCTTCAATTTATTTAAGAACCCACCTCTGCCAGCACCTTTCTTCCAGCCCAGCTCACACTCCCTGCAGCTCTGTTCCCAAGAGGACAAGCACTAAATCCCATCAAAGCAGTGGGAGAGCCCAGCCTGGCCATGGAGCGTACAGCCCATTTCAGCACCGTCAGAAGAAAGCCTCCAGCCCATTGTGGAGGAGGAGCAATCCCTCTTCCCCCAGCCCTGGCTTGTGGTCTCCCAGCCTCTCAGAGGAGCAGGCCTTCCGATTTCTGTGCCTGTGCTGCCAGCAGTGAAGCCATGCAGACAGAGCTGGCACGGCTCCTGCCGACCTTGGAGATGTGGCTCCTCGCTGCGAACGGCGTCAGGCGGAGCTGTTCGAGAGCAGACAAGGAGGAGAACAGAAAGGGAACAAGAGATTCCAGAGGGCTCTTCTGCCTCTGAGTCTTGTTACTGTTGACTCCTTTATTGTGATTAACTCCTTGACATCCTCCTTCTGTGACAAGTGGGGGAGGACAGACTGAACTTGGTGATTAATTTATCAGTGAATTGCCTCCTTCCCTTTCAAACCTCGCCCCCACTGATGATCTTTATGGCTTAGCACTACCTTACCAGAGGGTTTACAGCCTGATACGAGTTTGGCAGTTGTCATTTTGTCACCGAGAAACCCCGTTTGGGACATTCTATGTTCCTTCAACAGACCTGGTGGTAATGGAGTTTGCAAGCTTCAGCCCACCCCACAAGCTCTGTATGAGGAAAAGAAATCCTCTCCTCCTCAACCTCTTGCTCAAATGACAGTAATTAGGGAATCTCATCACTCTAGACCTGGAGAGGGAGGGGACGTTCACGGTAATTGGAGACATTACATGAAGCCACACTGTGCTTGTAAAAAAAGAAAAAAAAAAAGAAGAGAAAAACCATACACAGAAGAAACCAACCCCCTTCCCGCAACCTGGTTGGCATTTCCTGAATAAACTGCCTTTTTTCAGGCACATCAGGTGCTTTTTAATACTGGAGACTACTGGAAGGACTCCTGCAGCCCGATTAAGTGTAATGCAGTGTAAAAAAATAGAAAGGAGGGGGGAAAGCTCTCAGAAAGGCAATCGAAGTGAAAAATCTATCAACAACACAGGGGCTCCAGTGGAGCTAGGAGTCCTGTTCTGAACATGCTCCAACTTCCCAGTCATTTGCTCTGCCGGACACTCCGGGGACCCCAGCACAGCAAACTACAATTTCTAGTAAATATATCCCAGGGACACAATTAGTTTTTCAGCTGGGGGCATGATAAATTGGTCATGCATAATTCAAGGCCAGCACAGGCTGAGTATAAACTGCTCGGTGGCAGCTTCCAGCTCCCTGACAGGAGAATGCAAATATGCTGCTGGCGCAGGAGCAGCCGGACCCGCCGTGGCTGCACCTCCCTGCCTGATCGCCTGCCCAAAGAGCACCCCAGCCCTTCCTCCTGTGCATCTCCGGCTGATTTTAATTTCACAGCGAGGTATCCATCACTGTCCAGTGGCCTTCTGGGACCCAACGCACATTGTTATCACAACAAATACCACTCTCGGCTCGATCTACTCTGTTTTTTCCATATGCAGACACAAGAGAATGGTTTTGGCACAGAAAGAGGCCGAGGGACTGTGTGGTCTATTGTCAGCATTAGATGGCCTGGGGCAAGTAATTTCCAATCTGCTTCAGTGTTCCCATCTACACAATGGAGATAATTCCAACCACGCAACTGCACAGTTAGCAAGACACACTCAGTTGGGAGTCTGATACAGCTCCGAGAGGTGGCTGAGGATGTGCAGCCTGCCCAAACAACAGTGTCAAGTTCTCTGAGCTTATTTTAGGTATTTAAATAAATACATCTGCCTGCTCAAAGCAGGAGAACAAGAGAATTTGCTGCTTCCCAGAAGCTGGCTCAATGATGCGTGAAGTGAAAACTACAAGGAAACTTTGGGAGGCCTTTAAAATGATGTCCTCAAATTCTCAGTGCATTCCAGTACACACTGGAAAATTCTGCTAAAAAATCATCACGTGTACATTCTGAGATACAGCCATGTAACTGAAGGTTGACAGACACATTTCACCAGCTGCAGTTTTCCTATCTACCAATATCATGAAACCACTTCTCTGGATGCGCTGCCATTTTCTGGCATTTTAAGTCCAGTTTGTGGGAAATATTCTCAAGAAGCAGGGCTGAAATGGAATGGGGCATTAATAAAGAAAAATTGTGTTTAATTTTGGCTGTGTATCTGCAGATACAAAAGCCCTTTAATTTCATGGTCAGTTCCACATACCCAAATAGGTGAGTTTGGTTTGCCTAATAGTGAAAATAATCCAGGTCTGTCTGTTTATTTTAACAGAAATACTGTTTGGGGTTTTTTTCTGAGCATGACTCTGTTGCATAGAGCTGGGTTTTCCTCGAATGAGACCAACTAAAATCCAAGCAGAGATACAGGGGGTACAAATCTAGGGAGCACAGATGTTAACCATGGTTAAGACTCAATATCCTCATCAACTTCAGTCACACAATTCTGCCAGTGCTCAAAGTAACCCTATTATTGAGTCCAGGAAAAAACCCAAACAGTAACAGTATGGATACTTTTCTCCCCCAGTTTAGTCTCAAACAAGTACTTCTTAACCAAGGAGTCAGGACCCTTTTGGCAAGACCACCACAGAGGAAATCCCGATGCTCAGCTCACTGCAACTCTGGTTTGAAAGGGCCAATGCCCTCAGTCATCCTCTTGTAACAGATGCTCTCTGAGCTCTGTGTGTCCCTTGTGACCAAGCAACATGCCACCTTCTGACATCTTTATGGGGAAGGTAAGAAGTCTAACATAGCTAAACATTTCACTGAGTTTTTTTCTTTTCCTAACTAAACTATTGTGCACCTGTGTGCACAGACACACACATAATTATCTGACAAACTGTTACAAAAGTAAGTAGGCCAGACTAAATTTCATTTTGGACTAGATTAACTAAATTAGTGCTTCAAAAATAAACCACATATTTAAATGAACTTGCAGATTTTTGTATGATTCAGCAAGTCTGACTTGTGTGGACACCTTCACTTCATGCCAGGAGGAGATTCTTCAATGACAAACCATTTATGGGGCTGAATTAGAGGGATGAGAGTGATGGTGCTCCTGAGGCTGAGACATCTGCAGGACTGCATCTGAAGACTGCATTTTGGTCCCAGAAGGTTTTTTAGTCACAAAGAATATGAAGCTCTGACAGTTCTGATGTTTGTCAGCAGACTTTTGAGGAGCTGGTGAGTGCAACAGCAACAGTTTCACCAACAATTTCAAGTGATGCCAAACTACAGGCTGGGCTGGAGCATAAGCCATTCCAGAGCAGGAGCTGAGGGTGAACTGAAGGATCAAGTCACTCACTCTCGGCAAGAATAACACTTCCTCTAAGACACCAAACCCCTTCCTTTCCCAATTAAACAAAAAAATATACAAACCTTTTAAAATTTAAATAGTTACAAAGGTCAGCTCTGTTCACATCAGCCCACAGAGATTACATTAAAAAAAACCTCCACTATGAACAAAATTTTTTTGCTTAGTGAAAACAGCAGAGACAAAACAGTGCTAATGGGGATTATTCTTTTTAGGCACATTGGCAGGCTTTTTATCTTCACACACGGAAGTCTTCTCCATTAAGACAAAATTTCCTGGCACACATGGTGCACTAATTGTTGTCCCAGCTATAAGGGCTGGTCCACCTCACAGCAGCTCATAGAAACACAGAATGGTTTGGGTTGGAAGGGGCTTGAAAACTCATTTAGTTCCAGCCCCTTTGCCACTAGACCATGTTGTTCAAAGCTCCATCCAGCCTGGCCTTGAACACTTAATTCGACCTGTGGAAAAAATTCGTGCTCTCAGCTGGGCAAGGTCAAAAGGAACAAGGAGGAAGCTTCAAGATGCCACAGCAACACAACACTTCTCTGGGATAACTGCTGCAGAAGGTTCTCCATAAATATGGTGATGTGTGGAGAAGCAATACCTGTGTAGTCACCACCCTGCAGACGGAATCCTGCATTTTATTTACACAGCTCATATCTACAACACACCGTAAGCGGAGCCTCCCAGGCATTTACAAGGCTAGAAAATTAAAACTGCAGTTTGGTCAGAAATACTAAAAAACCCTTGGTAGTTTCATGGAGCCAAGAGCCTCTGAGAGAGGCTGAACTAGCAATTCCTTCCTGAGCTTCCACTGGAAAAAGATTAGAAGAACATTACATATAATATACCCATATGCTTTGTTTTGCTTGCTTTTTGTTTTGCCTTTTAAGAAACTTCCCCTCCAGAATATTAAAAGTAACAAATTTTAAAAATTTTTTAACAAACACTAACCTCAGATCATTAGCCAACATGGCAACAGACCAGAGAAAATTTATAGCCGACGTGCAACATCAGCTTTCATCCAGAAATGCTAATTTCAGTAAAATGAATAGTGTGTGGGCTTTTCATACTGCTTTGCATTTGGCTCCTCACAGCCCTGTTTAAAGCCTGGGAACCGGCCATATAGTTAAACTGCACAGATGTTCAACAATCTGTACTTGTGTTAATTACCCTAATGTGAGCAGAAACTCAACAGATCCCTGCTAATGAAGGAGAAAGTTTTCCAGTGTGACTACCGTATGTTTCATTGTCACTGTATTACCAAGCTTCTCCCCCTCCTTCCCCTGCCCCCCCAGCTCCCATTCTCTCCAGCTCCTTTGCATTCACATCACCCTCCTACCTCAGCATGCATGAATTGGACCAACTAATGACTGTGTATTCGCAACATGGCAGACACCATTAGGCTGATCGGAGGTGCGGCTGCTGAATTTTAACAGGCAATTTTAAACAAGGTAAGAAAAACAGATTCATCACGCTCCTGATTCTCTCATCCCCACCCATCTGCCATTCTTCTGCCCTTGCCACAGCTCAAAAACACTCGCGAAGTGCAAACACACTTCCCCCTCCATAAAACACGGCGTAGAAAGCAATGCAAATAGACGTTGCTGGGCAATTACTGGGGATGGGAGCCCAGGGCCGGGTGCATCTGGGAGGACAGGCTAACGAGGCGGCTCTGGAGGAGCAAGGCTGCGGCGCGGGCTGGGGAGGGAGCAGCGCGCTGCGCCTCGCCGCGCCTCGGCGGGCACGCGGCAGC
>VZRQ01002109.1:1261589-1278547 GCA_013397975.1 Machaerirhynchus nigripectus
CCGGGCCCGGCGGCACCGAGCGGGCTGCGCCTGAGCCCGGCGGCCGCTCCCCTGCCGAGGGGAGAGAGTGCTGGGTTTCACTGCGGCAGCAGCAAGGGCAATGTTCAGCGGCACGCAGGAGGTAAGACAGGGTTCTTAAGGGCACGACGGGAAGGGTAAGGCAACGCTCAAGTGATCAGTGCTGCCAGTAGCAATGAGCCAATACTGCTGTGCAACTTAACCCAGCATTAAAACATACTCGACCTCCGAAGAACTGCCTTTCCCACTGAGGATCTCACTTTCTCTTCCAGCGTCTGTCTGCTCTGCTCCCTGCTGCCAATCATCACCTCCAGCCACTTCTCTCAAAGCAATCTGCTCAGCAAGCAGCAGGCAGAGGGGGACGGGGAAGGGCAACAGACTTGGCCCAGTAAGCCCCAGGTGACCTCCGAATGATACCAGCCCTGGCCTGAGCCAGAGTTCACATCTCCCAGGTGCCACCACTTCAGTCAGGCCAGTCTGCACCAGCAAGCTGTATTACAATGACCCTCATGGGAACAAATGTACTCGCTGTGCTTGACTTGACTGGCAGACTCCCACCACAGAGGAAAGGGGGGAGGCGGTCAACTTTGCTCATTTATTAGATCCACCCTGCTAGGTCAGCCTCTTTGTTGTTGACAGAGCCAGCAACTGCAAACTCAAGAGATGGGGCAGCAGCTGCCCATCCAGGAAACAAGGCTTGTTTCACCCACACCGTTCCACCCCTCTGCTCAGGACTGGGCACTCGCTGCCAGCTCTCCACCTGACAAAGCTCGAGTTTCCTCTCAAAAACCTTGTTCTTCATGAACTGAGGAGAGATGGAGGAGAAACGTCACACAAAAAGGTGGGGAGGGGATCCAGCATAACCCAGAAAGAGTTGAAAATTATTTAGAGAGCACTTGGCTCTTTTCTCCTACCTCTTCATCATTAGCACTGGAAGCAACACAGCTGTCTAATGGCAACTTCAGACACCCATGGGCCAGCAAAGCGACATTTTCCACACTTAAATAACACTGAGCTGATTTAATTACTGCACTTAATAGTAACAAAAGATGTCTCAATTTAATCTTCAAATGGCCCTCCAAGATCAAAACACAGCTGGCTGGATAACAAGATGGCCTAGGCCAGCAAACAAGTAGGTCCAATTTGTTCAAGAGCCGCATCCACTCCTCGGTATGAAAGGCCAAGGAACACTTGTGTGTTGAACAAATCAAAGGAAGCAGCGCTCCCATCGCCCCCTCCCTCCCCGCCCGACTTTTGTTACAGAGAGGAAAAATAAAAAGGCAGCTGATTCATGGGTAAAGAAATGCAACACGATAAAAGAACAAATGATGATGTTTGGGAGAAAAAGAAGTAAGAACTGAGATTTAACAGGTTTTGCTTTTATATACACTTCAAGATGATTAGGAATGAATGAATCCGATTAAAATCACATGGAGACAAAGGAAGGTCTCTAACTCTTTTGTTTTTCTTTCCATACTGGACAGAAGGAGACAGCTCACTAAGGAAAGCCCTTAAGACACAGCTACAGTCAGGAGCAACCAAGCTTCTTTTTTGGGCAAGAAAAGTTGGGAAAAATTAACCATTTACTTCTAATGTTCTCTAATTGTCCATACTGGGCTGTGAGCGTTACTTGTTGCAAACTATTCTAAGAAATGCCCCTCTCTTGAGCAGCTTTCAACACATACTCCTGCTGACACAATAGCCAGGCCTCTCCAGGCACCTTCAAGGAATTTTCAAGCTTTTGCACGTTCCATTACAGCTTAACATGGGAAAGTCACAGCCAGTCTTTCAGACTGCCATATTTCTGGCAATGCCGAAGCCTAAATAAGCTTTTGCGATGTGTCTGGGATGTAGCTTTCCAACTCCTCCTTCCAACTACTGACAGTAACACAAGTGACACACACCTCACATTTTTTACATTAGAAAGTTAATTTCTACTAACATTAATTAAAAACAAGTTTGTTATAAACCAGGTCGTTGAGCTTTGTGGGGTTACTCTGGATGAACAACAACAATCTGTGGGATATTGTTGCTGAAAGCTCAGAAAGTTTTTCCTAGTTATTTTTCCTTAACTTTTTCTCTTGATGGAGAACTAGGATGAGGTAACTGAAGCGTGCCAATTTTCCTGGAGCTCTAGATCATGTTTCTGGGGAATATGGTTTCTTTGGGTTTTGTTTTTCATTAAATGCAGAGCTTATTCCATCAACAGCAGTTCTCAAGCAGCAGATGATGCCACTGGCCACTGCACCATCAATGTGGAGGACTGAGGACACGGGGGAATTCACTTCAACTCTGGTCACTCCCTCCTCCTCTCCCCGGACTGTGACATGACATAGGAAGATCATGTCTTATGTTCACAACAATCAAAGCCAGACAAACCAGTGGTTTGCTCAAATACCCTGGCAGGCATGAGACATCTGACCGGAGTCACTGAGGTGGGAGGGGCTGGGAGAGATCCTGTGGCTCTGTCTCCTCCTCAACAGGGCTAAATCTATGTTCAAGTGGGTTTCAAAGGGCCCTGGTTATCTAGGTCCGCATGCAAATTTCAGACTAATTCCCTCATTGTTTATTTAAGTACCTTTCTTTCCCAGTGACTTTGACCCTGGATAGACCTGTATTTTCAAAACCCCATTATTTTGCAATAAACTGCTGAAGAAATACTCATTGCTTCAATTTACAACCTCCCTACTGATCTGTGTTCAAGCTCAGGGACCGAACCTTCATACTTCAAACTAGCTGGGTTCAGACACTGAATGGCAAGTACGAATAAAATTTCTCATCTCTCTGCCCAATTGGTCTCATTTAAGCACGACTGAACCTCATCTTAAAGCCACTTTCCCAATCAGTTCAAGTTCTAGATCAGTAACAAGAGATCTCAAGGAGGCACTTGCTGCTGAAGCTCGAGCAAGTGCATGTTTCCAGTTTGCATGTTTGTTTAAGTAAGTGACAAAGATGGAGGGACCAAAAGCAATTCCCTTAACTAGAATTCACAAGTGCAACCAAGTAGAAAATCTCCCGCCTGCCTGTGAGGAGGGAGTCAGACTTTCTCAAAGGCTGAAAGACGGCTCCGCTCAATGCCCGGCAGTGCGTACAAAGCGCCAAGTGTGGAATCCTGACCGCGCCGAAGTCAGCGGCAAAATTCCCATAGATTTCCTCAGGGCCGGGATGTTCCAACCTGTTCAGACAAGTCATAAACCACCACCTCAAGGGCACACCTTTGCATGAGATTCCCAAGGGCCTTTTGAGTTTTGACTTAAATGCCTGGATTATTTTTACAATTCCAGTTATGGGTTCTTTGTTCGCAGGGAGTTAAGCAATACAAAGAACACAGCGAGAGAACAATGAAGGTATTACCATGCATGATTTGTCTTTAAAAAAATTCTTTTTCTTTTCATGAAGTTATAGATCCAATTTCAGTCTTTATTATCGCTTTGCCATGTGAGAAAGTGGTTCTTAATTTTAATAAAGGAAGGGAGCTTCATATTTCAACAAGAGCTCAAATGCTTCCTGCAATACCGGAGGTGGAAAGCTCTTCTGCTAACAGTTACCGCAGGCCAGATTCAGGGAGGGAAAGAGAAATAATCTGCCCACGCCGAGTAAATAAACCCTGTCTAGGACATACCTAACAGTGGGCAGTAGCCCAAAGACATCTTGTCCAATGAGATCATTTTTGCCCCCTCCATTTTAAGGGAAATTAAGAGCTTGCTCTGCCAAGCACATATTAACATTTCACTTATCACCAAACTCGGGGTCCAAGCAAGTACGTATGCTACTGCAGTCTGTGGTGCACGACTGGACTGATAAAAATCTTTCCACCATGTTAACCCATCTGGAGAAAGAACCATATATGCAGCTTTCACTAAGATTACTAGATAATTATCTTCCACAAATCTACTTTGCCCTTAAAAAGGAGTCTGCGGTATATCTAAGGAGGTTCTCATCTAAAACTTAGCTGTACTCTATTTTATGTGAAGAATGACAAGTTTAACCCAATCTACAAAAGCAAGTGCCCCAATTCACACAGGCTGGTGTAGTTTACCTTTGAAAAAATGCTACTAGTGGCCCACTATCCCAGTGCATGCTACTATAGCAATTTTAAATCAGAAATGCTTGTTGGGTTTGGCCAGCCAAACCTTCAGAGCTATTCCAGTTTGAAATGTATTATGGAAATTTCTTTTCCTCCAAAAATGACCAATAGCCCTATTATTTTACAGCCTTTCCCATCAGACCCTGTTTACATTAGTGCTGGAGCCATAATACCAAAATCCATCTTTAAATATGGTCCTCACTGGTAAAAGTAAACATAGTTTTGCAAAATTCTGTTTTAATATTGTTCCATCTCTGTTCTGGCAGAGGAAACGAAGCCAGTTGTAACCTCAGTACCAAGAATTTGGTTTAAACACAGCTTATGCAGGAAGCTAAATAAAAATTTGATGCAATGTAAATTAATTAGATGATCTGTGACCCAACGTGGGCTGTGACCAAAAGACCTGACTTGGGCTGCAGCTGCACGCTCATCCAAACAGGACTGTGGACAGTGCCAATACTCTCATTTTCCACCTGAAAACCTCGAGATGCACAGCCAGATGAGTCTTGCCCATCAAGGGCATGCTGGAGAGGAGCACATAGTACAGGTGGATGACCTGGGACATGCCACCTCGGTGCTTTACACCCTGCATGAGTACAGAGGGGCAGTATGTTATTTGCTGCATGTGTTATTCGTTGTTATTAATTCCACACTCTGGATCTCAGCATAAGGGGAAAAAAATAACCCTGAAAACTGAGAGCCACATATGGAACACACTGCTACCGAGAGGGGACTAACAGGAAAGTCAGTAAGACAGCTCCTAACACATGTCAAGCCAGAGCCAAAGAGAGAAATGAAGAAAACAAAGCAGTAGCAGCAATGAGCATTTTTATCTTCCAACTCTCTTGCACACAACTCCCAGCAAAGGGATTTAGCTGTGATTAAAAGGGCTGCAAGATACCAAAGAGAGATACGGTGGGCTTACGATTATTTTCAGGTAGCTGAGTGCCAAATCCCTGCCCCTTTTTCTCCTGGGGTCATTCATCTTCCCCAGGTGATGGAAAGCCACTCTCCCAGTGGGTGGTCCTGCTCTTGCAGCCCTTAATGCTTAATTGCCACAAATCAATTCCAACCTTGATGCTCAGGCTCCTGCTACCCCGTCCCCCTTTCCACCCCTCTCTCCTCACAGTGACTGCAGCCCAGGATCCTCTCGTATTACTAAATCCATCTCTGGACACAGCACCCAGGAAAGCCAAGTGCCAGCTCCAGACACTGCTGGCTGTGGCCAGTGCTGTGAGTTGACCTTACACAAGAACAGCCTCAAAAAAAAAATTCAGCTCTGCGTCTCTGTGCACGTGTGCACTCACACATGCCTCCTATTTTATTTTTTTGTTCAACTGGAATTAATCAGGAACGATAAACACTGTTTGTTTCCTGAAAGCAGCAGTGGGGGGATGAAATATGCCTCTTAAGCTTATCAGCTTCAGTGCCACTGAAGAGAAAGCTGGCTTCTAAGCCCAGGGATAATGGGCTGTCCTTTCAGGAAGGTATCAGAGGTCTCAGGAGAGGGAGACAGCACAATGGTGTGACCTTCAGCTAATAAAGCCCACCCTAGAGTCCCAAGAAGCTTGGGGAATACTGACAAAAGTTCATATTTACAACAGCCTGGACCCTTTCCAGATACCATTACCAGTCTAGAGAGCTGCAGCCTCTGTACATACACTCACACAGGCTTTTATTCTGCCTCCTCCTTTCTTTCTTTGTTCCCATGCTGGCAAAAAAAAAAAATTAGTCAGAAAATGGCAATTCTTCTGCTAACAAGGTTCCACCAGCATCTTTCTTAAAGAACAGAGTTATTTAAAATTTCAATTTCAACCTCAGCCCTATCCTCTACTTGAAGGAGACTCAAGGCCTCTTGCAAGGATTCTTGGTGCGTCATCGTGCTCATCAGGAAGAAAGCATATGTGTTTTTGTGGAAAATCTGCTGATTTATTTATAATTCTTTAAACAAAAAGGCAGCCAACATATTGTAAAATGAGAATGTTTTTGGGTTTTCCTTCAAATAGGCACTGGCAATCAATGCAGCCCGTCAGAAATACACGTCCAAAGCATTTTCAGGCAGAAACTGATCCCCCCCAGTCTGCATTGTGGTTGGCAAAATGACGTTTAGCCCATAACTAGAGAGCACAGGCATGACTGGAATACAAATAACAACAATATTTTAAAAAGTGTTCATACAGCGAAAAAAGCCGATTTCAAAACATAAAACCTGTTTGAAGTTGGAGTTTCATTTTTCTGCCTCCCAAAATAGTTCCAAAACAAATATATAAAAATAAAGGTTTGGAGGAAATCTGTTTTCAAGGGTAATTGCACTGAAATCAATATTAAATCTCAAAACATTTAATGGAAATAACATCTTCAGTGACAGAACTATTTTGACCGCACTTTCCAGTCCAGCTATGCCAGTCTGCCATTTTTATTTATCTGCTTCATAATTCATCTTTGCTATCCTGAAACTAATCCTGTTGGGGCTCAAAAGGCATCCAAAAACTGGAATAGGCTAGAACTCCCAATGACATCTTCTAAAAGATGCCTCTGTATCGTGGTGGTCTCCTTTACCATGCCAGCATTTGACAGGCAGGAAGAAGGCTGAACAAACCTCAGCAAAGACCACAGATTTCTCACTTTTGCAGCTTTTCTTTCCAGTGAAGAACACGCTCTCACCAAGTGCTACAGTTACATCAGCTACACAGGCTCGCAAGCAGTCTTCCAATTTCCTAGAGTTTTGGCCCAAGCAGGCATTTTATCCTTTCTCCTTAATCCCATCCAACCACATTCGCTGTCAGGAGAGTTCAGGTGATTGATTGCAGCCTGTCTGAATCCAAAGTAGTCAAATTAGCTATTAATGTTGTGCTTAATGTGCTCACACAAACAAGGTCATTGGCTGCATCGAGACTAATAGAAGATGACACACACAGGGACTGCACAGCCCAGGGGACTGCAAACAGGATGAAAAAGTCTTCAATTTATGGCCACTACTTCAAAACCAAGCCTGATGCTACAGACACCCTATCCGTGCTCAGCACTCTGATCCACTCACAGCACAAACCCAGGGTAGGAGCACTCAGTCCTCCACCCTCTCGGACAGAGGTGCTGTTGGCACAGCTGCAGCCACATTTTGATCCCTGTCAAGATTAACCATCCTTTGTCCTTGCCCCCAAACACTGCTCCAAATTACATTCATCCTCCCTCTTGAGGTGAGCTAACAAAATCAGCAGCAGCACTGAGCTCAGGAAGTGGTGTAACGTATCCGACGAAAAATATAGAGTCAGAAAGATGAAGCCAAGTTCATCTTGGAAAAATACCAACTAATTCATCTGCGGGGAAACACTGCACAGGGCAAGTTGGAAAAGTGAAAGGTATTGGGTTCCTCCAGCAGGAACCTGGAGCTCTGCTTGGAAAGCTGGAGCCCAGCAGGGCAAAATACCCGTTACCAGCCCACCTGAGGGCATGGGGACACTGAGAAGACTGCTCAAGCAAAGTAAAACACCATTTTCTATGAATAAGAGAAGGTGCTACACATGATAACATGAAACACTTGGAATCAGTTTCAATTTCTCCATACACTATTTCAAGGATGAGAGGTGATGTCTCCCGGCTGCCACCAGGGCCCTTGCTAAGGGCTTTTCATTGCCTAAACCTTTACACCAGCACTGTTTTATTAACACTAACAGTGAGTTCCTATTGAGGAAAAATCGAAACAACAGTGTCTCATAGTAATTTTATACCTGTTTTCCATGGCAGAACCCCCTGGCTCTCAGGAAACCATGGGATATTAAGTGTATCCCAGAGAAACAGGCAGATCCAGGACACGTCTTCTGCTGCAGTGGATGGGCAACTGCTCTGAACTGCTGCCCTCTCTACTTCCAAACCGCAAACACTCAGAAAAAGCCTTGCTTTTAGCCTACAATTTTAGTAATGAATACTGGAGTTACAAGGCTGAAAAAGCAAGCTCCATTCTGAGAGGGTGTAATAATCCCACCCTGCGGCTGTTCCCAGCACGCTCTCCTGCACCCTACCTTGGAGCAAAAAATGGGATGCATCAATGGACTGCTAGTGATGTTACATGATATGGCACAAGGCTTTGTCTTTCTTGAGTGAAGAGGTGAAAAAAAAAAAAAAAAGAAAAATCAGGGCTTGAAACTGCAAAGAATTAAGACTTAATATTAGCCAAGCTGGCGACTGGGCCTCGGAGGCCTGTTTCCCTCTGAGTTTCTCCTTGCTGCTGTGACGTGCTCTCACTGAGAATTTTCCCCTGAGCAACTGCCTGACTAAAATACAGCACACCCTTACCATAAAGCCCTTTGTTAAAACATCTTTGCCATAAAGCTGCAAAACCTTGGCTCCCAAGTACATTAAATCCTTATAAACCTGCCTTCATTTTAACCGTGCAGTATTTCAAAACACAAAGCGCTTCTTCTGAGAGATAGCACTTTAATGAGGAGAGGGGTAAAATATATAAACCAAACCTCATTATAACATAATTTCCAGGAGACAAGCATGCTGTTATAAAAGGAATCCATGGCAATAGCATTTCACATAGCTTGAAGATTTAATACTTTTAAAAAGCCACTGCTACTTTCAGCCTTTGGTGGTATTTTGTTTTGAACGTAACAGAAACAACCAAAATTATGGGTCCACTGTCAGCTATGTATTTTATATTCTGTAAATTGTTGCAAATGGTGGATTCAACTCTAAGGCATGCTCACAAAATGTAACGGAGTCAGTAAGAGACTGACTACAAGTTATTGTGTATACTTCTTCCTTTAAACCCCTGCATTCTTTAAAAATTATGATGGCAGCATGGACATGGTAAATTACCCAAACCAGATCAAACTTACAACAGATTGAAAGTACTTATAATGATACAGTTTGTTCATGTGTTAGCAGTGAATCCAAAGAAACCTATCAAAACCCAAGAAAAATCTGGAGTATTAACAGACAAATGAAAGTAATGGATATAACGCCGTTTAATACCACCTGTCAGATAAATCAGGGTAACTGGCACATCAAAGGGACTGCAATTAGTTTCCAAAAATGAGAATACTCATTTTTCTTTAAATCTGAAACTTGATTGCTTTCTGCAAAATGACAAGCGGATCAGCCTCCCCCAGCCAACGAGAAAAATGTTACTGGAAAAAACTGTTCTCCCTGAGAACAAATTGTCTATCAAAGGAGCATCCTGAATTACACTGGTCTACCAAGACTTTTAAACTTAATCTAGTAAGAATTGCCATTATTGATTACAGTTCTTCCACATTAGTCTTCCAGCTGTAACTTCTGAAATGGAAGCTTAGCAATGATTAGGTATTTACTGCAATCAGTAGAGAAAAATAGTGAAAAAAGGTGACCATAAAGGCCACCAAAGAAACAACGTACCATTTTTTTTTTTTTGGAGAGAAGGGANCGTTCCATTTTTTTTTTTTTTGGAGAGGAGGGAAACAAAACAAGCAAAAACCCCAAAGCCCCCCAAATAACCCCACCCCAAACCCAACAACAGCAAGGGAAGATGCACTTCATGGCAGCTTTGACTTAAAGCACGTGTAACACTGATTGATGGATACTGAAAGCAGAGACACCAGTGGAAAATAAAACCCAACCAAGCACCAAAATTGGGACAGGATTTTTGTGTTTCTTGGTCCTACTTTAGAAAATTACGCAAGAAGGGTCAGAATTTCAGGAAATGATCATTCTAGCTCCTGTCACAGATCTGGGTCAACAGCAGGGTAAAAGTTGACCTGTAATTGATGCCTATAACCTGGTTAGGATAAGCATTTCCTCTTATCTCTTTGCTGCGGTTTATAACAAATGGCATTCTGGACTGAAGGGTGCTCATGCTCCCTGATTACCAGAAGGTTCAACACTTACTACGTGGCTACAGCGATGGAGTGGCACTTCTGACTGCAGTTCTCAGAGAGGGTATCTGAAGAGAACACAACACGCCAACCCTTTTCCTAAATGCAGCATCCATGATTTTGCCTTAGAGGTTCTGTTTCTGAGGTACTTCTTACAATTTTCATTTTTACTGATGTGACTCATTTACAGGTTTAGAGCAAAATGTTAACAGATTCCTCCTTCACCATCATCACTCTCTTGTAAGCCACAAGAGACATTTCCAGCTCTTACCAACTTTAGCATGTGAGAAGACAGAAGGCTGGACAAGTCTGAGGCAGCATGTCAGCACACAAATTATCACAGGATGTCTGGTGTTAAGGTAACCCAGCCTTGCACGTGCCTTCCCTTAGCTCAACTTTAGTATTTTTCTGCTTGGCTGTGCAACTAAACCTCAAGGAAGAAGACAGCTGCAAGCAAGTGCACATGCTACTTCTGTTTTACAATCTTCCCACTTCCTCCACTAATAGCTGAGGGTTTGGGGTGCTAGCAACAAGAAGCCTTATCACAAATGTGCAGTGAGACCCTGAGCTAACAGGTTAGCTGACATGGAACTGTTAACAGTGAATTGGCTTGGAGACAGCAGGGGAAAAAAAAAGGGGGCAAAAGAAAGGGAGACAGAGTGAGAGAGACAGAGACAGCAACCAATTCAGCTGCAAGAAATCAAGCTAAATCAGTCCCAAGTGCCCATGTTGGAGAGACTTGATCTCATACCTTGCTTGTTATCAAGGCACTCCTGATACGAGTCAGCTCCAGTTCCGTTGCGGTCTACAGACAAAACAAAAAGTTTCATTCATATCAAACATAAATGTTAGAAACTTCTCAAATGGCAGCCCTGCTGGAGCAAGGCGTTAGGTGCAAAGAGCGCTCCTTCTTTCGGAGGCCACGCTGGTGTGCTGACAGAACCTGTGAGTGGCTACAAACAGGGTACAACAGACTGACACCAACCCACTGGGAGAAACTTATTTCAGTCGTGGGCAGGAGGTGCTCCCAGCCCTGCCCATCTGTCTCCACACTGCTGAGGACCAAGGGGAGGGGATTACAGCTCCAGCTGCTCTAAGTTCCTTAAGCACACGGAGGATGGAATACTTGGAGTTGAAACCTATCACTGTGCTGTTCTCTGTAGGCCCTATGAAAGCACTGCTTTGAACCAGCAGAACTCCACCTACAGTCTGGAATAGACTTCTCTGTGGCTTGTGGTGCTGCGGTCCCCTTTGGGTTTTGGCTGCTACATCATATTAAAGGCAACTGAAGATACAAGAACATGCTTTCCAAATATTACTTTTCCATGGAAGCAATGTTACTGTAGTTACCACTGGGGTTATCTGATCCAGCAGCAGCAGAGGCGCTGGTGTGTGCCATGAAAACGGGGAGAAGCTGAGACTCCTGCACAGCTGTGTGCTCCACACAGGGAAGAAAACAGACAGCTCTCAAACACAGATGTGGTCACACATGTGGCCTCTCACATCCAGCAGGGGTATCACCTAACAAAGCCCTTCATCTGCACTAGAGGTTCAGTTAGATCTCATCACCTGCGTGTAAAAATGATTTCACCTGCAGGTTAGCAGAATCAGGTTACAACGTGGCTTGGACCTCAAATGCAAACCAAAGAATTTTCCAGCACAGCTTCTGCTACTGCTTTACAATTCAGTTCAACCACAAAAAAAGCCTAGATGGTCCTTGAAAAAAAATATTAAATACATCTGTAAACCCTGGGTAAACTAATGTTCTTTCAGCAGCTTACATGCACCTTACACACTGTTACATATGAAGACTAAAGCAACTGAGCCCAGGAGGTATTTGCAGAACCCCAAAAGGTGAGGTTTTCTACATCACACATCTAAGAATGCACATGGTGCTAGAATCAGTCCTGTTGTGTAACTACCAAACCACTTGATGAGGTCACCCATGGCACATACTCCTACCTTAGCACCTCAATGGCACTGGAGACAGCTCCTCTACTAGAACAGATCCATGAGGTGATCAGGATTAATGAAGGAGCCACTCCACTAGGCTGAGCTGGGTGGCCAGGCTATCCCATAGCAGTATTTCAGAGTCACTATCCAGAGAACCAGCACAACAGCAATGCATTTATTTCTTTCTAAAGATGCTGTTCAGGGCCAGAACTTTATAAATATTGTTCACAGCAGAAAAAAAAAAAACACTAAGGAGAACCCTGCCACTCAGGTGCCCACAAACAACTGCATTTCTATACCTCCAACAAGCGACTGGTCCCCGACTATGAGGGCCTGCTGGCATTGCTCCCGTGTGGCAAACACATTCCCACATCAACTGCCCTTTCATCTTTGCTCAACCATCAGCTGGTGATGGCTCCTTGAAGAGGAAGAGATCCAGATCCCAGTTAAAAGGCTTCACATTCAGCAATAGTATTTAATGAACAAAGAAGCAAAAATTGAAGTTGCCCCACTGTTTGTGTTGTGTAAATTGCAGATAATAGATCTCCCTAATCCTAATGAGGCCTTCCTATTAAAATCTTTATTAGCTTTCAGCTCTGCAGATTGCCCAAAGGCTCATCAGTTTCCCTATCTCTCAGTACCAAGATCTGCTTTAACTTTTACAAATAGCTCTAAGATATTTCTCAGCTTATCAGCATTGCCAAGCAGTCTGTCTTATCATTACTATTGCAGATAAAATAAATGAGCTCACGATGATATGAATAATGGCATTTTCTGTAGGCTGGTTTCCCATTACATTTTCAACAGATTGTAAACTTGAGCACAAAAGAGAGAAAAAATAAGAAAGAAGCCAGTGAGTGTGGGGGGGGGAGAGTGGCTTTTTTTTTCCTTCCCATTTACCTTCAGTGCCTTAGAGCACAGGCTGCATTTTTAAGCTCACCTGATGAGAGCTAGTAATTAATTTTGAAAGGGAGCAGAAACACCTCAGCTCTGCTTTCTCTGAAGACCAAAAGCCCAGTTACTTCTGGGATGTTTTTTCAGCTGCATTTGTTGGAGAGAAGCAAGGGCTAAACCATGCTCTGCCTAATGAAGCCATCTTCATTAGTTTCCTCCTTTCCCTCGCAGCCTAGGAATACCAGTCAGATAGGGAATTGAAATCATGAAAAGCAACAGAACTGCATTTGAATTAAAAGACTAAGCTACAAAGGTCTCCGACGGCTGCTCCGGGCTGATTAGCACGAGGCGCGTGTGGCACCGCTGCGGCACAGAGCGAATTTTGCAGCGCGCGTTCGCGGATAAAGGCAGAGCGGCCGCGGGAGACGGGGGAGCTGACAGCCTCGCACGCCTCTGCCTTTCCGTGACAGCGAGCAGGGAGGTCACGTTCTGGCAACCATTTTCTGCCTGGTCCCTGCAGCAATCACTACAGGGTTAAACGCTTTTTCCGCTCCCCAAATTCCTCGCCCTGTCACTGTATCAAGGTTATCTATTATTGGCAGTGACAGGTGAAAATTAATCTCCTAATTATTTCTTGCTGCGTAATCTGCACTGAAGGAGTAACGTAAAAGGATTACAGTACACCCTCTACGGAAGGCTTTGCTAGAAAGCCAATCATCCAGGGAGATAGAGGGGATGTGGGAAAGAGGTATTTATGACAGATTTCCAACCATTTTGAAGACTACACTGTAACTTTATAACCAACGGCTCTGGAGTAAGGATATTCTTCCAGGTATCTTAACAGCCTAAACACTTTATATTGTTGATTCCTCCAGGAAAAGAAACCCCAAGATTTACATCCATTATTGTCCCTGATTCTCCTCTGGAATAGCAGTTACTGCAGGAACAGCATCCATGTACAGATGTTTTTTACCCCCCACAGAAACATTATGGCAAACAGTATACCCAGCCTGCTTCAACTCAATATTAAAAATCCTGCAGCTACCTTCCACAGCAATCTAACTGTAACACTTTTTCCACAAGAACATAAGCTAGACTGAGTACTTGCAAAAACAAAAGTATTTTTAAAGAAACCCTCATTCTGTAAGCAAGCTAGAAATATCTTTGGTAACAACACAAACAGCCACCTTGAAATGCTGCCTTCGGGTAAACTCCAGCTCTCCTCTTACCACCCACGAGAAATAACATTTATTTTTATAGCATTAAAGAACACACATTTATCTTTAACCCTTTCCATGCAGCCCTGTAAGGTACAAATGGGTGTTTCCAATAACCTATTTTCCTATGCCCATGTCAACAGCACCATTCTAGTTGGAAGTTTCCAAGAACAATCAATCACGGGTTGTGCTCAAAATTACATTAGCTACCTTGAGAGATGCTGTCACTACCTGTGTGTGTGTGAGAGTTAACGCAGGGGTCCCTGTCTGTGAATCCCTGGCAGGTAACAGGACAGGGCAGCAAGGAAAATCACCACTTGCAATCAAGTCCTGACACCAGTATCACTCACGCTGATCTTCCATTTCCTTGACGGTGGCAGTGCAGAAACAGTTTCTACATGATGCAGAAACGTCACTCATTCCTTAATGCAAACTCCCAGTGCTTAAATTCAGCAACACGTCCCTAATTTTCGGAAAGCCAAGCCCTGACACGAACTTGGACAGCAACACACCGGCCAGCAGCGAGCGGCCCGCACCGCGGTTTGCGTTTCCCTGGAGCAGGATGCCGCCGCCGGGGACAGGTAAGTGACAGCGGCCCGAGCCGGAGCGGGGAGCGCACCTGGGCGCAGTGCGCGCCCGCAGCCACGCGGTGGCGCACGCCGCGCTCCGAGCGCGCCCAGCCCCGAGCGCTCCGGGCCGCACCTGAGCCCCAAACCCCGCCGGGCGCGCCCACCTGGGACCGACCCCCGCCACCGCCAGCGCTCACCGCGCCCCCGCCACCCGACTGTCAGAGCAAGCCGCCAAGCTGGAACACATTTGCAGCTCCAGCGACAGAAGCCGGCCGAGCCATCTGAAACACTGCTACGATCACCAGCACTCGAGGTTTTAAACGAGCAGCTCAAATTAGGCGAATTCCCCAGCAGTGACAGAGGTGTTAAGGTTGCTCACCTTTTCCTCTGTTGGTTTTAACACCTCTGGCCCGGGCTGTGGCTCCTGGAGCCTCAGCGCTCCCTGGACTCCGAGCATCAACAGTGCTGAAGGGCAGGTGTGTGGAAATGGATTATTTTCCTCCTTAAGACAACCGCTACTAAAAAAAGTAAGGCTGTTTTTAAGTAACTTTTAACAAGTCCTTGCTTCTCCGTCTGAAAGACAGCTCCTAGGTGATCCTTAGGATATCACAAGGACTCTGAAAAGCTGGACGTATCCAGCTACCAAGTTTTGATGAATCCACACATCACCTATGATGTTTCTATATATCTCATTTTCACCAGCATGAGGGTAAGGCAATTTGCATTCACACCATTAAGGCTAGTGATTTACTCCTCCTCAGGACTTATTTTCAACAGATAAACAGAAATAATTTAACAAAGCCTAGAACAGAACATAAGCCCTCAATGGTTTACCCTTGGTGTTAAGTAAATGAGGGAATTATGCACTGGCATCTCTCATTCTTCGAGATGTTTCAATCTTAGAGTTACCTAATCTCTTACACTGTAGTTATGAGAACAAAAGAAATGTGTATAGAGGCAAAGCACCCACCTACTAACATATCAGTTCCAATTCTAACAAGCCTGTTTTCCAGTAATATGTTTTCCTGATGGAAATCTGAAGAACAAATTCCTATCCATAGGCATTTTCCCCAAATGCTCCATCATCAACCTCATTATGCGATACAGAAATTTTCCCAAGGGATATTATGTAATGGCAATCCCTCCTTCCTCCCCCTAAGGAGTATATTTCTCATTACATCTCCTCGTAATTGATCAGTCTAGGAAATCATTTCTGGTAAAACCATATGTTTCTTTACCTAGTTTAGAATTTCCATCTTTATTCAGAAGGATAAAAAAAGACTTACAGGAGACCCTAGAATTTCCATTTCTGATGCACGATGCCAATCTTTGCTCAAACATGCTATTATGCAAGGAGTAACATTCTTACACCTGCCTGACCTCAGATCTTGCAAACTCGTAAAGTTACTAAAATTAACGAGCTTACATTTCCTATTCTGATGATACAAATAATTTTACTTGACTGAATCTGTAATGGATTTAAAAAGACTGCTTCGTATTCCAATATAACCAGACACCACAAGCCCTAGATATTGTGGCTCATTCAACACAAAGATGCTGGGAGTAAAAGAATAAAAAAAAATAAGAAAGAAAGAAAAAAAGAAAGGAAATATTTAAGGCAGAAAATGACATACACATCTGTGCTTTCCAAAAGTACCATACAGCACTGACTGGCCAGCTGAAGAATGCAGCCCTTTTCACTGCCATTTCTGTCAACACATCACCACTAAACATCCTACCAGGTTTGAGCTTAAAAAGCAACAACAGCAAACACTAATATTTATATCACTTGCTCAAAGTTAACACTTCAAGATTGCACATTCTTGAAAATCAGAGGAAAATAAGTATCAACTACTGCTAAATATTTGTAGCTTTTCACTGGAACTCGAGACATACTCCAATCCCTTTTTTAACTTCAAAATACCAGAGCTACGTGTGACACTGCTATTTGATTTAGCCAGCCCAGGCCACAAGGTCCAACAGATGACTGCATGTCCCGATAGAATAACACTGGGATATATTTCGCTCCTTCAGAACAGACTGCCCCTCTCAGATAAACAAGGCTTAAGGTTTCACTCAGAATAGCCCACCTTCCAAACAAAATAAAATACATTTTAAAAAACCCCACTGTGTACTAGTGAAAACTTGGTATCCAGCTAAGTAAAATGCTGCCTGCCTCGTCTTATAGCATTAATCTCCACTGGAAAAGAAAATCAAGCATCTCAAGCTGGTGCCTTTTGGCTTTAGCACAGGGCAGTTTCAGGGAACTGCTGTCAGCAAAGAAGAAAACTCTTGAAGAGAGCATTAGGAGTCTGCCACTTGTGGGAAGTTAATGCCGTGTGTATAATGCAAGCAGCTCACCCTT
>VZRQ01002109.1:1282984-1319247 GCA_013397975.1 Machaerirhynchus nigripectus
GGGTGAGTGCCCGTGACAGTGCCCGCTCCGTGCCCGCTCCGTGCCCTCAGACCGTGCGCGTGCACACGTGCACAGGTGTGCAGGGGCTGTGCGGACGCGGCCCACATCCAGGTGCACGGGGTGCGCCTGCATGGCAGGCGTGCGTGAGCCGCGTATGCAGTCTGCGTGTGTGCGCGGTCTCTGTGTGCGCAGCCTGCATCTGTGTGCGCACAGTCTGTGTCCGTGCGTGTGCAGGGTCTGCAGCCTCGCGCAGGCTGTGTGTGCGCCGCGCCTCCGCGCACGGCCCGCGTGTGTCTGTCTGTGGCCTGCGTGTGCGTGCCCACAGCCGGTGTCTGGCTGTGTGCTGGGTGTGTGTGGTTTCTGCGTGCACGATCTGTGCACAGTGTGTGTGTGCACACGGTCGAAGGGTGGATGAAGCGTGTCAGCGCTCCCTGAACGCCCGGGCATGTGCATGCCTGGTGCGCGTGTGTGCGCACGCTCCCTCCCCCCCACCAGTGTGTTGATGGGCTGAGGTTGGGCTCCTTTCCCTTTATTTTCCATGTTA
Organism: Machaerirhynchus nigripectus; assembly: GCA_013397975.1. Taxonomy (NCBI): domain Eukaryota; kingdom Metazoa; phylum Chordata; class Aves; order Passeriformes; family Dicruridae; genus Machaerirhynchus; species Machaerirhynchus nigripectus. The sequence continues at coordinate 1,283,529 of VZRQ01002109.1, forward strand.
GTTGCAGCCTCCCGTGTCCCTGAGATGCATTTGGACCCCCAGGGGATTTGGATCCGGGCGGAGGGAGAAGAGAAAAGCAAAGGAAATGTTTAATCGTGATTAACCTTCCCCATTGCAAAACAGTTGTTAGTAGGTATATTTAAAATATAATTACTATTGCCGTGATTCATAGGTGCTTTAATAAATGGTTAATCAATGGCCACAGGGCCGACAATCCCCACTGCCTGACATGCCTGGTTAGCGCCTGCCGCAGTAAATGTGATTCATGGGGACGGGGCCAGCCCCTGCCCTCCTCTCCCCGTGCAGGATTGGGGTGTCGCACCCACGAGCCTTCAGCACGGCCCCCTCCCTGGTCAGCAGCCCCCGTGCACTCAGCCTGCACCCCAACAGCCCGCTCTGCACAGCCAGCCCTCCCTCGGCAGGGTTTGGGGCGTCCCCGCGTGGCCCCAGCACTGCGACTGCCTCTGGGGTAGGGGAAAGGAACAGCTCGAGCTTGGTTTTCAGCTGGCCTGGGGAAATTATCTGAAAATCTTCAGGGAGAAAGGCGGTAAACATCTGTATACTATTAAATCCATTAGATGTGTTCATTATTTTATATTGATTGGTATATCACTACACAAAGTTAATATATTATGATTATTAGTATATTGTTAAATCATTAAATACGACAGCAGATGCAATAAATAATTTCCAGGGGATCTCAGCTGACATTTAGAAATTGATGGGTATGTTTTTCCCTTTGCATCCTGGCTGGCTGCAGGACTGCAGCGACGCTCTGGCTGCTCTGACTGATCTTCTCCGGCTTTCCTCTGCAAGTGAAGGCAGCAGAGAGAGCCTGCTCTGCCATGCCCAAGTTTGCATTTTAAAAGATGAAGCTGAATTAATACAAGCCCCAAAGAAACCTGTTGGACGAGGATATTCAAACCACTTGCATCAAACAGGGAGCCACAAGAAGGATCTACACCGGAGGCTGTACCTTGGTGTTGCTCAGGGAGAAGAACACCCTCTTGCAACACCAACAGGATTTTCATGTGAAAACGCAAGGATGGAGCTGCCCTTGCGTCAGGAGCGCTGCCACCTGCCTCCTGCAGGTACCCGCCCCGACTGGGCAGCACAGGAGCACAAGCATCCCCAAACCCTCAGCCCAGACTGCAGGTCACGGGGGGTTGTGGATTTATGGCACAGCTCCTCATGAGGCAGCAGATGTTGGAGAGCATGCACATCTGTATCTTTACAGCAGGGGAGCTGGATGCCAATCAGGGTTAATTCGGGATAAATTTACAAGAGCGCACAGCGTGACCCAAGGTACCTCTTTATTGGCCTACTACAGGCCTGCTAAATGCATTGGCTGACTACTACACATTAAAGCCACATGAGCTTGTATGTTCAAAATGAATTTTACAGGAAGACACAGGGATAGAAAAAGGAGGAGAGCCTGTGTCACAAATGACATCCAGATGTGAAAACACTGTAAATACAAACATCAAAAGGCTCTCCCCTCCACATTCTGCAAAGACAACATTGGAGAAAGGACTTGCTGCATTTAAACAAATATTCTCGGCAAGGAAGCCAAGGAGCCTGCTGTCCCTGGTGCACAGCAAACCCCCACGGATCCGAGTGGGAATTAGCCATTTGTCAAGGCAAATATGCAGCAAATATTATGCCATTCTCTAGACGGTTCAACCTTGGATCAGGGGCAATGAAACGGGATGGAAGAGAAGGTGTTTTGCTAAGAAGACCAGAAGTTTAAATCTAATAACTCAAATCTGAAAACTGCACTCCAGAAAGCTGTGATTATTTAGATAAAGTCTCCAGGGCTATGACATACTTCTTACTAGAATCAATACCATTCAGGGACAGGACTTAAGCCTTGCCAGTTGTATGAAATAACTAAATAAATAAGTGCCTTTTAAAGCCTTGTTATTTGCTGCAGTGAAGATACGACTGGAGTGATAGCCTAGAAAATCTGGGGTATCTGGTAGAACACTCATTAACACTGTTTTAGGAAGATGTGGGAAATGAAAGGCCATTCCCCTGAAAGGGCTCTGAAGAGCTCCAAGCATCTGTTTGCAAGGAGCTACAGAGGAACTGGCAGAGTCACCACCAGTGAAGGACAAGTGTTCCTGGAGCCAAGGACTCATCCCATCAGTCACCTGACACACTGTCCCTTTCCCTTCTTGCCTACTTCTGACTGCAGTAGAACACAATGGGGGACAAAGGTGGTTTGAAGCAGCACAGAATAAACCTAAAGTAGCATCAGTGGCAGGGGAAACCACTTAACAGCCTTCCAGAAAAGGCAGGGATTGGTGGCTAAGTGCACACAGGGTGCAGTATCAGATGCTCATTTTGTGTTCTCGGTTCAGCCCTCGAATGTGCAAACCATGATGACAACACCGGGTGTTACTTGCTTGAACTCTCCTCTTAGAGCACCATGGCCAGGCACTGTGCTGGGGCAATGTGAGAGCGCAGTTTAGATGGGGTGTATTCTTGTTTTCTCATCTTTTCAAGATGCTATCTGACCACCAACACCTCACACACAGCATGAGCAGACCACACGAGGGACTCCATACCAAGCTGGTGCTAATCTCTTTGGAAGGTGCTGGGACTCCAGGGTGTGGGGCCAGCATGACTGTTCTCTGAGATGAGATGAGATGAGATAGGCTGGGGCTATTGTTTTCACTCAGGCCTGACTCAAGGCTGCAGGATCACAGCCATCCACTCTACCAGCATATCTGTCTCAAGTGGAGAGCCCTCCCACGAGACAGGATCCATCAGACCAGACTGATGCTTGAAGAGAGCATGGAAGACTCTCCTCTCACTCTGAGACAGAGCACACTTCTTATTTTGGAGCTAAAAGCTTCAAGCAGTTTGATACCGGCAGTGCTGACAACAGACGGAGAAAGCACTTAACCATTGTGTTGCATAAAGATATCATGAGGAAATCAGGATTATACAGTAGAGAGAGTAGAAAAACACTCAGGAAGAGCTTGGATAAACTCCGGGCGAGATTCAATAACAGATGCCGCTGCCTCCTGCATCATGTGTCCCCACCTGGGCTTCAGCTGGGAGGCAGCCGGAGAGGAGTTTTATTGAATCTGTTATTGAACCTGCCCCCAGGCTGGGGCTGCGCTAGGTACCCTCACAGGGCCTAAAATAGAAATGAATTTACACAGGAATTTGCAGAGCAACTGTTAAAATATGCTCTGATTTGCCTCAAAAGCCGGCGTGTGTGGGGCGAGGGAGCGCGGCGGGGCCAACGAGGAGTGCCAGCTGCCTGCCAGGGCTGTGCAGACAGCACCGGGGCAGGACTGCAGCTCTGCATCCAGCCCAGAGCCTGCTGGTGACACACAGCTCCGCTCCCGGGCCTAACAACACTGCACAACTATTTAGCCATTGGAGGATCACATTACATGCGAAATCTATAGCTGCTCAAGAGCTTAATTTTGACATACAATTTTCACTCGCTGAACAGAAGAGGGAGGGGAAGTCTGAAACTGTCTAAACAAAAGAATGTTTTTTTCCATTGCACTTTCAAATGTTCATAAACCGAACAGAATACAGTTAGAGACGGCCCTTCGCCTCGGGGCATCCAAGGCTATGGCTCCAATTAAAGAGAACAAGGATACAGGAGGTGGTACCTCCAGTCTGATTGCTCTCGCCTGGGGCAGCTAAGCCTCATGAATAAACACTGTTGACTCTAACTCTCAGCAAAACAATTACACGTTTGTTTTTAGAATACATTTTCTTAGCCTTTCCACTTGCAATTTTTGCTACTATAAACTAGCCAGGACAAGAATAAATACCTTTGTGATTCTCTAAACATCCTTGTAATTGCAGTGCTTCATTCATGAATGTGTATTTCAACACTAGAAAAGATCCTGAGCGATAAGAAGAAATGTTTCTTTGAAGTAACCTTTCACAATTAGATGCAAAATATTTACAGCTAATTATTATTACAAGAACTCCTGCACATACTGCCAGCCATAGGAGTGAAAACCTTATGTGCAAATCCAGTTACCTTTGAAGAACAAAACCACAAGGAGATGGGTGAGACTTGTATTTTTCTTGGACTTTTCCCAAGTGTGATGCAGCCCCCGGGTTCCCCATCTCCCCACGGATCTGTCAGCCCTCACAGACCTCCCTCCTGGCAAACCATCCCCAAAGGGATGCTCCTGACTAATGGGGGGGGGTGCTTCTACACCTCAAAAGTGCCGGCTCAGCTACGTCCTGGATGCAAATGAAAGGAGTGGCAGGATTTCTACTGCTGGGAGAGTCTAAACAGAATAGGTAGTGGATGAGTCGTCGCTTAACTTTCTCCCAGCGCAGCTGTTACAGCATCTAGGACAAAACCTGGAGCTTTCACAAGCACGGAAGGAGACAGCTCCAGCCAGCCCTTCCTGGGCTCAGGTTACTTGTAAAGATGGGTGCAGAAGTAAAGCAGAACTCTGGTTTCCTACTGAGGGTAGCAGTGGAAGGAGAGTAATTATTTACTCAACTTTTTAAGGATTTTTTTCCAGAAAGCCAACCTATTGCTGCAAAGGAACAGCCAACCACCAACCACCATTTCAAAATGGCAAGCCTTAAACTGCTTCACACAAAAGATTTTGGCCAACAAATAACACTTTTTTTTTTTTTATTCTTAGAAATGCTTCCAAACTGGATCATTATCCTCCTTCTCACTGTTAGTGTGAGGATGAGAAAACAAGGAATGGGAAAATAAGGGAGAGCCTGCTACCCTGTGGATTTGGGAGCGACTCAAGCTATCCTTGACGATGCTCCTTCCACGTTCCAAGGCAGACTACAAGAGATGTTGCCTGCTCCTATATGTTATTTATACATTGTGTTAAGCAACAATGTGCAAATGAGCTGGAGTACAAAACGTCAGACACGGCAAGATGTTCCAGTGCTGTACAACACAGCACAACACAGGGAGGCGACTCTCCGTATGGGGCCCTGTATCCTAGGAGTGTTTATACTCCATTGGATAATTGGGACCACAGCCAGCTCATCCTAAAATATACAGCATGAGTATGGTTAGGCATTGCATCTGTAACATATACAACTTTAGATGTCAAAGCATCTTTGTTTGAAGTCAACAGCAATAAAAACTGCATTTGTACGAGAGCTTAGCATGTGGGAATACATATTGCTAAACCAGGATGTTAACACATGGCCCTCCTCAGTTGGCTGCTGCCAAAAGTATGCCTTTCAAATCTGGGATGAGCATGCCAATAATCTGTAGGATATTTTAAAACTTGGAGAAATCTACAGCTATCATCCAGTATTGGAGAAAACTCTTTTTTTGGGCACATTTACCTTTGGTAGAAACTGGCATAACTCCCTCTACTTGGAAAGATTTGGGTCCTTTGCATATGTGTTATGTGTAAAAAAACCCAGAAGGGTTTTTCCATCCTGTTTCATTTTGCAGAAACTTTGCTTAGTCACTTAGTGACAAATTATTCACTTGTGTAAGTGAAACTTTCAAATGTACACAAACTTTCAAATTAATACAAACCTATCTTTTAAGGTTGCTATCTTGCTATTATTTCATTATGGCACACAGAAATTACACAAGAACTGTGTTAAGCTTATGGGATTTCTATGAATTTCCTTTCTGGATATTAAACTTTAAACAAATATTATGATTGTATTCCAAAGGCTTGAATGGGCTGATGATTTTGAAAGTGCTACTTTGGCATCACTGTACAGCTCCATTCTTTCATCTATGTTTTGTTATAACACAAAGAGGCTCTATTTATGAAAAGCCAGTCTTAAATGTATAGTTTGTGAAGCCATAATTTGTGGTTGCAATTGTGGTTAATTTAACAAAGCAAGCCTTTTGGTTCACAGTGCACCATACTTACTATTTTTCATAAACTATCAGAGCAAAAAAACCCCTTCAACATGTCAGATATATGATGATCCAGCAATGTTGCAATTTTCCAAGTCCTATTTTGTGGTATACCATTTTATATGCACAGGAATGCTACATCATTTATTCTGGAGCACAGCCCTGTAATTATTGCTGGCAAACTACTAATTACATACCGCCATCAAATCTAACCATTTTCCCAATAAAAAACCCCTACTTTCGTGCGGAACACAGCAAATCCAGCCCTGAGTGTACGCATGTTTTTATTTTAACACGCATGCCATATGGTATTGATCCTCCACTCACATGTACTTCACCTAAAATATCCGTACTGACGACGGGATTCTGCAGGCTTTGCGCTGTGGCACCATGCCATGGGGCAGGAGAGGTCTCAGCTCTGGTTCTGCACCAGCATCTCCCCTCTGCTGAGGGCCAAACCTCTCAGCTCACATGATTCCTGGCTTGGTCTAAGTAAGATTCAGGCTCTGCTACAAAATGGGGGTCTAGATCTCGAGTTCCCCAAACTCCAGGATTGGTGTGTTTGGAATTTTATCACCAGTTCATCTTTAGAAGCTACAATACTGCTCTCCTTGGGGGTCCCCCCCCACGAGTACAGTGGTTAGCCCTGCAGAGAAAGCCTGTCAGCTGGCCACAAACCTGCTCTCTGCATCCCAAGGAATTCTATGAGCCATGGCACATTTCAATTGCAGAACTGCACAGCTTTGAGATGCTTCTGGGGAAAAAAAGGAGGGATTGTGGGGAAGAGGGAGCACGCAATGAAAATTCCCCAAAGATACTGCCCTACATACACTGACATTTCCAGAAATTGGCCACAGATTCGACAGCCTGGAGAAGCCCCACTGTTCCCATGCAGCACGGGAGGAGCACGGGCAGAAAAGCAGCAGGGACATATTGAAATATGGATTTCAGTGCTTCTGCTCGAGGCTGTGCGTGTCCAGCACACTCGGGGGGTTCAAGGTGCAGCTGTCCTGTGCCCAGGCTGCCCGTGGGCTGCTGGGGCAGCCGGAAGGAGCGGTGCTGCAGCCTCCCAGGAAGGCACAGGGCGAGGTGGGAGCTGCCTGCGGCACTGCAGGGAGCCAATTATGGATCTGAGGCTCCAGGCTGCTCGCCCGCAGCATCTGCCCGAGCGGCTGCGGGGCTCCTGCGCTCGCAGCCGGCAGCAGGATCACCTGCAGGGATGTGGCCGAGGCCAGCACAGCTCAGCAGGGCAGATGGGGCTGGCGGCTGCAGGAGCTGCTTTCCCCCAGTGGCATTCCCTGGAGGGCATCCCAAAGGCTCTGGGCAGCCAAGGGCAAGAGGAGAAGCCCTACCAGCATCAGCACCTACTGCATCGTTTTTCTTCATTCTCAGAACCCCCTCCTAGCTTGGGGGGCTATTCTGTCCCCCAGCGTGACTTCCCTGGACTCCATTCCCCTGAGCAGTGCATTTCTGACTTGGCAATCAAAACATCCGCGAGACTTGCTTCCTCCTAAAAACATGACAAACAGCGTAGGTACGTGAGACAATTTTCTTAATCTTTCTCAATTTTCTCCTATTTCAGAACTGCAGTCAGGATTGAGTGTGGAGCAAACCCCCTCTCTCGCCTGTCTGAAGGTCTGGAGCAATGTAAGGAGCTTGTTGCACACTTTGATGATAACGTGTGAAATGAAGCAGCCGGGGGCGCTTGTGAAGGATGTCAGAAAAATCCCACTGGAGTACAGTAACCTCAGCGCCTCCGTGGCAGCACAGGGCACGGGCTGCCAGCACAGAGCTGCAAGGAGCTGCAAAATCTGGCCCAGTTCTGGTAAAACATGGACTATTTGCTTAAGTTTCTGGCATTTGCTCCGCAGTATCCTTAGCAGCTTTAACAAGAATAAAGCATGCTTTGCATGCCAAGCAAGTTGGCTGATCTTAGTCATGGCCTTGGTCAAACACAAGGAGTTTCTTGACAAGAAAGAACTGCCACTAAAAACATTAAAAAATGGTAACGGAACTCGCAGCTTGCAAGTTTAGTGTTGCATCTGAAGCCTGAAGGTCTTTGGGAGCTACCCTCAACATTCATCTCAGCAGTTCCCAGGCACTAACACTCCTTTTCCTCTTTATATTTCTGTTCTTATTTATTTCACAGCTACAGAAATGGTCTGTTTAAAAAAAAAAAAAAAGGAAGAATGAAAAAAAAGTGACAGGTATAAGACTCAGCTCATATGGATAACTCTGGAAAAAGAGATTTTCTTCCCTGAGACTACTTTCAGGTTTGCTGCTATCAGCCGAGGATTAGTCAGCTAACATGGCATCTCTGTTGACATACATTTTCTCCCCACAGCTAAGACAGCTTAACTACTTTATACACCAGAATATTGCAATGGTTAACCAGATATTTTCCAAAGAAATAAAAGCATCTCCTACTTATTAAATTGTAATTCTGCTTTTGGTATTGAACTGGAATCCACAGACAAAGCAATAAGCACCCGAGCACCCTTTTGCCTCTAAAATATGCTCGAAAAGCTTGAAATATGGTTAAGTAAATAAATGAACAAAAGAAGTTATTTGGCCATTCTTGCAAGAGCACAGAATCCATTCAAAATCTTGCACAAGTTTTCTTCTTCAGCACATACAGACTACAAGGATTAAACAGAAAGGGAAACTTACAGCTTTAGACACACTTTGTGTCTCAATACCAACTGCAGCACCAGCTTCTCTGTAAGGATTATCAAGGCTACAGCCCCATGCAGCTGTCAGTCCCTGGGGCTGTAATTCAGCTATCCTGCTCTCACTCTATCCATCACATTTACACAAATCCCCAAGGTGGACTGCCTTCTAAATGTCTTTACCTTGTGCATTATCCTGGGGCTTAACAATCCAATATTGGTGCAGCCAAGGATAATTACTCTCCATTGATGATAAAACACCCTGAATCCTGTCAGGCATGGCAATTTGCATCTTACAGTGCTGAGGATCAATAGATACAACAAAGGAGTGAAACCTGATTAGATACTGCTGCCTCTCAATGGAAAGGGAAGAGCTGATTGTTTTGCAGGGTTGAAATCCTGGTTAAAAGGGAAACAGAGGTCTCCCATTACAACACAATCCCCAAGCCTGCTGCTCACCTAGAAACTGCTGCAGGGAGTTTGAGACTGGAGGAGAAAGTAGCTGAATGAACAACCAGGTCTTAGAGATTCCTGGTAAAGAAGGAGAGTTATTTACTTGGGCCAGCGTGGCTCGTGCATTTTCACTGTAACCCAAGAGAATACAGAGGATGTGAATTGTCTGGAGCTCCAAGAGGTTCTACTTTCCCCCTGGTTTTATAGATTTACAGCATAAAGACGACAAGTAACTAGTTCATGATCACACACTGCTTCAAAAATGAGCCTGGAAATTGGCTACTGGCTCTGTGAATGGATCTCTTTCTGAAGCATCCTCTAGGAGTGTGGGCTCAGCCAAGAGCTCCTGCCCTGTCAAGGCAACTGAAATGTCATACATATTTAATATAGTGGATTGCAGGATTTTCCAACCACAATTAACCAGGTAAGCAGATGCATGAAGGTGGAGGTGGAATAAAAAATTATCCCAACCCATTCAACAGTCTTCTGACACTAATCTGAGTCTGATCGAAGATAAGAAGCGCGGTGGGTGAACTTCGGTTCCCACATTTAATCTAGAGAGACATCACAAGCTTCCGCCTCTTCAAGTCTTTATTTGGAGGCCAGTAACACATTGAGAGAAACCCATGGTTTGGCTGACAGCACTGCTGGGCTGCAGGCAGGGAACGCATTCCCGTTTGGACGTGATTCTCCACCACTGACACTCCCTGGGCTCAGCTGTGCCCATCTCCCACAGCCTGCCCAGATTAGTGATACCAAAGCTCAGCCCTGGGCTGCACACCAAGAGCTCCCAGAAAGGATGTAGCTAACTGTGTCAAATCTGGGTTTTTATTTGGTTTCTGGTAGCAGAGCTACATTAAACAGGGACTGCATGTCTCCATCTTCTGGCTTGACTGAAAGAAATGCAGTTTTCTTCCATGGAAATTAGTCAACAAAGGAAAAGCTGAATTTGAGGGATTTCCAGTCATGTGAAGGACAATGTTTTCAAAAAGGCCTCAAAATGTGCAGAAAATAAAACAGGATCAAGAAAAGAGCTGGGCACATCTTTTCAGAATGCGTGCTCTGAGGCTGATGAAGGGCTCAAAGCAAGAGAGGAGGAAAACAGAGAAATAGAGGAAAACTCGTCAGAAACCAGCTGGGAATAGTCTGTTCTTATCAAAACACGTTGCTGACACAGACCTGTCACAGAGCCAACATCTGCTCCCAACTCGCAGAGTCAGTCCGAGGCAGGCTGAGTGTCTACTGCACAGGAACACCAGGAGTTGACTTGGCACGATGGACGTAAGTGAGAAGAGCTTCTGAAAGCACCAGTGAGCGAAACAGCAAGGAAACTTGTTCCTTTGATGAAAAACCTTTTTATTTTGACCTACAGGCAAACTTGCAGATTTTATTTTTTTTTTTGCAGAAAGGCATCTCTTCCAACATGGGAAATGGGAAAAAAAAGCCTGATTCTGGACATCTGACGCATATGGTAGTGTCTGCTAAAGCCAACGGGGGGTTGCATATGGCAAGCCTGGAAACCTGAGGCTCATTAACATTATGGCAAAGGATTATCCCTATTTTATGGTCATAAGGATCTGCCTCTTTCATCCTGATGGCTGCTGAGTGATGGTGGATTCAGATGCCCCATATTAACCCCTAAGAGTAAATATAAGCTTGGTAAGAGGTACCAAGCCCACATCTAAAATCCTTTGTCTCCACTTGTGCAGTGGAGTAGGAACATGCTTCCCCACCCTGATCTCCTATTCTGAAATCTATCTCAGCCCTTAAAGGCTTTAACTCCCCTTGCCTTCAATCTCCAGCATTTTTGGGGTACTGGGGAAGATTTGCAAACAGTCTGAGACACCATCCTTGTAGAACAGATGGCAACTATCCCACCTAGGGCGAGACACCACGCAACATCCGTTGGATTCTCACATGAGCATCCAGCTCCTGGCACCGCCTGAGCCTCTGCAGCGGCACTCGGAATCTCTCCTGCGTTGTGGGAACCCATCACTCCTCATGGAGAAAGGGACGTTATTATGGTTTTCCATCTGTCAGTGCAAACTGAAATGCAACTTTGTATTGGGCTCTCCACTCTGCACTCAGGCATGGAAGATTTAGAGGTTGCTGCTCTGTATTTGAAATGGGAAATTGGAGTGGAGCTGCTGAGTCATGAGAACAGGGGGCCTCTATTGCCAGCCGTTTCTCCCTGGGGAAAACCGCTAATCCTCTCTGATGCACCTGGGTGCGATTGATTCCTCAGGATTCCCGCACACTCACACAGCCTCTGACTGTCAGAGGTGCATTGATTTGTTCAGCAGTGGAGAACAGAATGGATATAATGGAGGTGATCTTTAAGGTGATGATTGCTGTGAGTGGGTGAAAATAAAACCGTATTAAATAAGCAGCCATTAGAGCTTAAAACTGAGCAGCTCAGCTGCCTGCTCCTGCCCTCTGAAAGGAGGTTGATAACACTGTCACGTGCTCCAAAAACAGGTAAGCAGGAGCATAATGAATTCACAGGGTGTAATAACCCTGGTGGAAACTGGCTCAAAATGCACTTGTGGTAAAATTGCATCATCTTGCTTCACAGTGCACTCAAGGACATTGTCCTCATCTGAATGATGTTATGTATGGGGGAAGAAAACAGGAGGAGAACATAAATGTAGGAACCTTATACACAGCCACGACCAAGTCCCAGATAAGAGCATCCTATCGAAGACAATGATGCTGAACCCTTGAAAACAAACGTAAACCAGCAAAACTGCGGGTCGGTTTGCCAGGAAAGTTTCTGGTCATCGTTAACTGCTCCATGCAATTGGAAGGGAGAGGAAAAGGGTCAGGGTAAAGACCTATTTCCCTATCATTTCATCACATCACTCTTCATATAAGCACCCCGCTGACCAGCCTTCTCCCAGAACTTCTCAGCGATTAGCACCATGCTGTTTCTCACTGTGAATGTGAACAAGAGTAGCACAAAGCTATCAGCAGGGACTTCAGTGATCAGAAACTGCTCAGCCAATTTTCACTATCATTTTTTCTATGTCAAACAAATGCCTATTGTCACCAGGCCTGCTCCTGAGGCATGTTGAGAGCTTCTGCAAATTGCAGAGCCCCCTGTCTCTGATTTTAAATCCCTAAAATGTTAGCTTCCACCTTATAGACTAACAGATGAGCAAAGGACAGGGAGCCAGGAGCTGCTGGTGGTAATTCTGGCTATTGATGTGCAGCATAAGTATCCTGGGTACTCTGCCCCTGCCTCGACCTTCCCTGCCTGCACAACAGGGATGGAAAATAACAGTATCTGCCCTGCCACAAGGCAAAGTTTTTTTAAGATGCAAAGTGCTAATTACTAGTTCAGACAGGTCTCGGCACTGGAATTACAAGCAGCAGAGCTATGTGAGCTGCTGTTGCAGTCACCAAATACAACAGGCCTGCAGCAGAGACTTCCCTATGATCCTGTGCTTGTCAGATCCCCATCAGCTGTGATGGGAATGTTGCACATTGATGGGATGTGCATCATTCAGCCACAGGACTCTGGTGGAAGTGGAAAGAGAAGGAGCAAGCAGGCTGTGAAGTGTATAACCCTGATTTAATGCCATTAATGCAATTTGATAATTAGCAGAGGTATTATAGGCCTTATAGGAAAACACGGGAAAGAGAAATGGATTTGGGCAAATAAAGGATATGTTTTAGAGCTTCCTCCAGCCTGCAGATTTCTTTTCAACAGCACATATATTGCTTTTTTTCTTACAGCAGCCACTGTAGGGGCCAGGGCATTGTATAACAAGAAGAATGGTCAAACACAATTTTAATGTGTCTAGTAAGGCAGAGTGCAATACTTATATATATCAGAACAAGCAATGTGCCAAAGTGCCTGATGATAAGGAAGAAATGTGTCCTCGATCAAGAAAAACCAGTTTAATGTGCACACTGGGAGCAGAGTATTACACAGATACAGCTTTCTCCTGGCCATGTGAATTTAAGGAACCCCTGCTGGTAACTGAGATTCCTTGCAGACAATCAGACCAGAAGCAAAATGTTATAAATTCTTAAGGTACTGTATGACGTGAGATACATCCTTACATTTTATACAAAACCAAAAGGGGAAGATAGCATGTAAGCATCTGAACTCCCATACAACAAATGCCATTTCAAGCATCATTTATTATGCTGCCTTTCACAGACTTTTACAGTCCTCAATATGGTTAGCAATTTCAGCTGACTCGTAAAGCAGTTTTAAAATTCATCACTGAAAAGAATGTTTATCTCTGTGTTTCCTCCAGTTCGGGAGTAAAATTAGACTCCTAAAACCTGGGGATGGTGTGCCTTTAATTTTGTTTAGAACAGAAAATAACTGCAATATGAAAGGTTTAATGAGGTTAGAAATCTAAAAGGAAATGGAGTGGGAATAGATTATCAAGAGAAATAAAGCCAACCGCTGGAGAGTACACTAATATTAAATATTAGGTTTCTAAACCAAATATATATAATCCATTTAGGGACTTAATGGTGGTTCTCAGAAGCACATTTATCTACAGCTTATGGTTCAACAACCAATATTATAACTCCATTTGTCATTGTTAGGCGAGGGGGATGGATGTCAGGGAGGCGAGGGTCAGCACATGAGGAGGAGCTCGGGAGACGCCGCTCCCGTACCTCGCAAACGGCCCTTGAGGGGCAGAGCTCACCTGCACCTTTCTGGCTCCACACGGAAGGTCTGCCCTGGAAACACCTCCTCACAGAAATACTCCCTCTTTCATTTTCCTCACGAAGAACAAAGGCAACACACTCAAGCAGGGATTTGTCTTAAATTAGGCTTTATACCCATTTTTCATTTAGAAAGATACTTACACGTGTGCCTAACTAAATGTGGGATTACGCACTTGATTAAAATTAGCGACATGCTTAAACTACTTGATGAATTGGGTCATTAGATACCTAAGTCAATATGAGATAAGGAGCTCTGAAAATCAAGACAAATTGAAAACTCAAAAATGGATTTTGGTTCTTAGCTTTTTGCACCTATACTAATAAATTTACAGCATAGGCAAAGATTTAACTAAACCTCCTGATATCAACACCCAAAATGGAATCCCTGCTTAGGAAACACCTGTTCCCTTTCTGGCTCTGCTGGGACACCAGGGCAGGGAGGTGACCAGCTGTGGGACAGCTCTGCCCTCTGCAACTCCATTCAAGGAAGCTGCAGAAAAAAACTTCCACCGTTAAGAATAAGAGACTAGGAGATGGAATATTTAGGGAAAAAGAGAGAAGGATGCACGGGTCGTCACACTTCCATTTTAGAAAAAGCCAAAAGAGCCCTGTGTGGAGACACCAGCTACCTGGCAATGAGAGTCGCTGAATGACCTGCACTTCCTGATCACTTCAGCCCCTCCATGCCACCACAAGCACAGGGTCAGGTTTATGGGCAGAGGTTATTTTTTTATTATACGAAATAGTTGGACAGAACACACAAATGCCAAGTGCACTGACCCTTCCTGAAGAAGCCTCTGCAGTGGCCTTTTCGTGAGGGCTGTGTGCCAGAACTCTTGTCCCTTTGCTGCAGTTCCATCTGCTGGCCGAACACCAGGCACCCTCTGCCTCCCCCCACATCCTGCCTTGCTGTATCCCACCAAAGAAGAAGGAGGAGGTTGGTGCTCCATTTTACACTTGGGATCACTGTGTTATTTTGGTTATTCTTTGTGGTTTTCCCCTATGTTTTCCTTTCTGAAAGGATGCTGGCTGTCAGGGACCTACCACTTCCAAGTGAGCACTCTGCCTGCCAGCTCCAGGCTTCTGGACGCGGCCAGCAGCTCTCTGAGGACTCCCAGACATGCTTCCTTTCTCTTTTCACGGGATAGGAGGGAAGCTGAGCTGGGAGGATGACACAGTAGGAAACAGAATTGTGCTCCTTTCTCTTGAAAGGCTCCAAATCTGCTCCCTCTCCAGCCCCAAAGTACTTCTTGCGCCAATTCCTGGTTGACTGAAATCTTGAAATGTCACCAAGAACTGGAGCAAGCCAAAGGAACACGCTTGAAATGGTCAAAATGATATAAAACATACTCCACTACAAACAACACTTGGCCAATTCCAGCTCGAATGCTTTTTGCTATCAATGAAATTCTGAGGAAGCAGGGACTTCAGGCAGCACCATATGTTGGCTATCACTCTGCTCAGGCTGGGTATTAGTGGGTTTTTACTACTAACACCATCAATAACAGCAACTGAATTAGCTGTAAGAGTCAGAAATCCATCTTTTGAGTGGTATGACCAAATTCTTTCACATAATTTGCCTGAGTGACAGAAAAATATGTTGCTAGTATCAAACAAGTCTGGAAACTTAAAATGTTTTTAATTCTGCAAAAAAATAATGCAGGGCTTCTTGACTCTCGAGAGCTTCGAATCAAGACCTCACTTCAGAAAAGTGCTAATTTTGATGTTTAATTGGAGCTGAAATCAGTTTTGCTGAATGAAACCTTTAAACCTTTCTTTACAGCAAACACAAGGAAGCAGTTTTTCCACATGACATGTCATTAAGTTGTGGAATTCACTGCCACAGGATGTTGCAGAGGCCAAAAATATAAATGAGTTCAAAAAAAGATTAGACAAATTCACGGGGGATAAGTCCACCAGTGGCAATTAAACACAATGGTCTGGATACGACCTCTGGCTCAGGAAGTTCCTGAAGTGCCGATTGCCAGGCGCGGGGAGGCTGGGACTGGGGAAAGGTTCACCCTGTACAAGCCCGTTTCTTACACTCCTTCCCGAGCACCTCCTGTTGACCACTGATGGAGCAGGGGTTTCTGTGCTAGACAAACTGTCCCCATATGGTAATTCCTCTGATCTCCACTACATTTGGATCTGAACAAAGCTCTAAAATTTGTTGCAAAGCTGGGAATTTGGTCACATGCAGAATGCTGCTACTTTTATTTTTTATTTACATCTTGAAAGGTTTCCCATAGTTCTCAATAAAAGCCAAGCTTTACTAATCATTTCAGTGACAAAGTATCTCACACTTCTTGCCATCCCAATTTAAAAAGAAGATCCAAAGAAGATAATAAACCGAATAAATTGTTTATTCCTATGGGTATCATGCAGCTGCACTATTACTGTGATCAAATTCTGGTGAAACAGCTGAACATATTCAGCAGAGTTTTTTGACTCTTATTCCTCTAAGTAATTTAAACAATGCTGTGTCCAAATGTCTTGCAAAAGTAGAATTATTATGGCATTTTATGCAGGAGGAGTTTGCTTCAATAGGGTAGATGAACAGGGACATAACTCTGAGGTCTAGAGCTCCTGCTCAGACTTAAAATCACAGTGCAATTCTTAAGTCTTATGATTGTTGTTGTTTTTCTTGAAGCCCATCTCTAAGTGTAATTCTGTGGGAATCTTGGTGTTCAATGAAACAGAAAATGATAAATTTCTAGCACTGTGAAGCTTAAAAATGTGATCTAAATGCATTCTCTCATTGTCCAAAGGCTGGGGTAAGGCAGAGAAAAAGACCTCATTTAAAAACCAAGACCTCCCCGTTAAAAACAAAACATTTTCTGGGAAACGTGGTATTTGATGAAGTGACTCAAATCTTTTTATCATATTCAACTGAGTCCCCAATTGCAAGCACCCAGATGTAACTTAAATTCCATATTCTGTGAGCCCCAAAATAGCACAAGTTCTTTATCACATTCCTTAGTCTCATATCTCATTTACAAAGCCCAGCACAGATTTGGAACTAACCTGTGTAAGTTTGCTGCAAGACATAATGAAAACATCATGATCCAAAATCTTTGGCTAACAGTTAGCCAGAGACATCTAATTAATTAAATAGCCTAATTCACAATAACATCCTGTCTATGTAAAAATTTCCACTGTTTTAAAAAACAATTTTGCTAACGTGTGGCAAAACTTAGATCAGTTGTTTCAAATTCGATTTGTTTTAAGCCTAGGCAAATTTAAATTAAGATCAAGGTAAATCTATTTAATCCTGGTTTAAAAGGGAAGAAGAAAGTCCGTGTTGAGTTTTACATAGTTTAAGCTCAATGATTTAAGTCATGTCCTTAGTTAGCGACTAGTACAACTGGGAATACAAACAGTGCCTAGGTCAGAATGTATTTTAATTTTTAGCACTTGTAAAAGTAATTCTTAGACAAGACTTTTAAAAAAAATGCTCATTTGTGCTTTTATTGTTACCTTGTGCTGTACAAAGACACTCCAAAACATTTTTTAACAATACCTGTATATATACCTGCTACGATTTTATCCACTGAACTTCCAACACAAGAATCTTCAGCAGGAGAAAGCCTGAAGAGCTTGAGTAGAACTGTTTTATTCTTTCAAGCTTTCCATCTGATGATCCTTCATGGTCATGTAATTTCATGGATTCACTAAGTCCTTAAGAGTCAGCTGGACAATGCATGACTAGCAGAAAATCACCGAGATTTACAGACCAAACAAAAGCCCTAGCTCCCCTAGTCAGCCTTTGGCTATCTTTATAAATCACACGAAAACACTTAAGCCTCTTTTTTTCCTTTTTAACGCTACCACCTATAAACAACACCGCCATTTGTTCCTTTCAGTTTCTATTAGTCATAAATTTTGCAAAATTAAAGGAAAGCCTGAGTATGGAAGCCAGTTTGAAGACAGACATCGAGATGAATGCTAACACAGCACCAAGTCCCACACCATCAGCATATTCTTTAAGTAGATCTAAATTATTTTTCAGTCCTGTTTTATTCAATTTGTTGCATCAGGTTTAGTTGTTTTCAGGTCAGATACCAGCAGCCATTTGGTAATTGAACACCTCCTTAATTTCAATCAGAGCCATGCTATGCTAATGCAACTCTAGCTGTTTTAATTCTGTTGTTTTTCCCTAATTTGCTTTTAGTCTTCTAGGCCCACAAAAAGTCTGTAAGACATTAACATTTCTTCTCATCCCCGTCAGCTGGAAACACACTGGAAGCTGTAAGAAGTTATCCACCCTGTGCTCAAAAGCATCAGAAATGAGTGTGGTGACCCCAGCAAAAGCCAAGCAGAGGCAGCGGTCCCCAACAAACCCCTCCCTCTGGTTTTCTCTTTTTTCTTATCCCCTTGTTGGGTACTTTTCTCCATTTATTTGGAAGCAATGGGAAGGCAGGAAGAGGGTTGTTTGGTGTTTTTTAGGAAAAGTTTTGTTTCCAACCCATGGCAGCTTCTATTAGAAGAGAAACAAAGAGAATGAGCAGATCCTGTTGTGGTGACGTAAAGCCTAAGAGATATTTCAGGGTCACCAGCTATCTTATATAGACAACATCTGGCAAAACCATCCAGCAGCAATATGGATACCAGCCCCAGGAAATACTAGTATGCATAGCCAGGAAAAAAAAATATATTATTCTGGGTTTTATATTTTTAAAGAATCTTTTTTTTTTGTCAAGAAGAAAAAAGTGACATATCCACAAACAGCAGCAGAGACTTCCCGGCGCAGGCAGTGATAGATGAGGACTTTTGCTCGCTCTCAGATGCATGGAAGAGAATAGTTTTTTGTGTTAAGAGATCATTACAGCTTCAGCCCTCCTACTGCACTGTTTCCTCTGAAATCAGGGGCAAGATTAAATCTGTTGTAGCAGAGCGCTCCGTAATGGCTCTGACAGACGTTGTTTTTCCTCGGCCTCACATCTGGGAGTTAACCAGCAGAGCGCTTGAAACCAACCAGGTCAGCTCTTTAGTTGAGTTTCGTGTCTAATCAGCCAGGAAGGCTGAGGCCTCAGGTCACACATGGAAATCACTAGAGCTATTTAAGTCGCCAGAGGTTATTAATAAATCTCCCACTATTTCCTTAAGTAAATAATTGGAGGCCCATCTTTCAAACAAGTTATGTCTGGCCATGTTATGGTACCAATTTTATCCTTCCTTTTTTCCCTTCACCAAGCAGGAAGAACAAATCTCTGGTGACAACAATGGCAAAACTGTGAATTATAAACATCCATGTGTCTCTCATTTGAATGCCTCCTCAAGTTTCCTTGACAGCTGGGGGAGAGAGAGGCTCTTAGTCTTTCCACCAGAGCCCGAGAGCCACTGAAACCGCTCTCGCCCCAGCAGAGAGTTTGGGGGAAAGCCACACAGCTCTGGCTGCCGGGTGAAACAGGAGCCCTGCTCTCTCCATTAGGTGCTGTTAGGTAGCCGAGTTCAGGTCCTTCTGGGCTGCCACCAGGGAAACGAGGGGAAAAGCCTGCCCATGAAACATGGCCAGAGGCAGAGCTCTGGGGCCTCTGGAAAGCAGGGAAGGAGCTGAGTGAGATGGGGCTTGCGATGCCGCATCCTCCCTTCAAGTCATGAACAGGGAAGTGCACCCAAGCCTGGCACACACAGGCCCTGTGAGACCCAAAGCCGCTTGTCCCATGGCCAAATTCATCCACGCCACAAATGACAAGCCCTGGCTTACCAGAGCCCCAGTCTTTCCTGGATATGTTACTCTTTCAGCTTTGGAAATAACAGACTGCTCGCACTAAGGCCGACAGGCACGTTCTCACACGCAGAGAAATTAACACCAGCCCTGACCACTGGCCTCTGTTAAACTGCACCAGCAATCCTCTGCAGGACATTTCTGCAGCAGGACTCCTGCTCGCCCCGACTCTGACAGAAAAACTCAACACGAGATGGCTCCTGCCTGCCCCTCCTGCCCTGCCCGCCAAGCTACTGCATCGAGCTCCTCGCAGGTCTCGGGTATATTTATGGCAGCTGTGATAACCCCAACGCATCTTCCAGCTGCCAGATCCCTTCCACCGCTGCGCTGAGTTACGAGTTGTCTTTGAACTTCTTTCAAGATGATGCAGAGTCTCAGGCATTAGAAGTACAGAATGGGTGCTTTAAACGAAGCCAAAGTCCACATGGAAACATATATCTTGTGCATATATATGTGTGTACAAAAATATCTGTCCCTTTAAAGCAATGTAAAATTTGCCTCTGAACAAAGAACACCAGCTCCATTCTTCAAATCACATTGGCAACCAGCAGGTTAATAACCATCACAATCTTCACACATACGAAAATATTTTTAATTTGCAATAAAACCCTTTTTTTTTCATTTTTTAGAAAATGGAGGATCTGCTCCCTCTCATAACACCACAGTCTTTTTTTTTCTGATCTAAAAAACGTTCATACTTGAAAAATGTTTTCTTTCTTGCTCTCTATTTCTTCCTCTCTTTCCTTCCCTCACTCTTGCAAAGATTAATGCTTTCAATCTAAACCCCAGCCTTTCTGAAGGAGGATTCTCCTCACGCGATCACTGCTTTGCAGCATTTCTAACAGGGGCTATCGACTTAATTAACTCTAACTTTAGGTCTGAATCTCCCCACGGAAAGCAAATGTGAGCTGGAGCTGCTTTAGCCAAGCAGTGCCTTTCAAGCAAGCGATACTGAAATATAATCCTCCTGTGCCTGCAAAAAAGGTGGAGGGAAAAGCAGCCCTACCTTTGGGGCGTGCTCAGGCTGCAGGAGGGGCATGCCAGGGCTGGACCCCAGGAGTCCCCAGGCAGGCTGGCAGAGATCTGGGGGCACTGGCAGCACAGCTTTGTTCCAGAAGCAGCATATTGAGGCTGTGTGAGCACGAACGTGTGGGTGGGGGAACGGGGGGAGAGGTGGAGGTAATGCAGCGCTCTGGCACCCGGGCTGTCGCCCAGGCATCACTGATGTGGGCACTGGAGGGAGTTGCTTGCCAATCCTTCTGGCAGAAGAAAAATTGCTACAGATGGCAACTGCCAGCAGGGAACGAACAGCAAAAACAGAGGAATTCATGACAGAAATTATGGAGAGAAAGAGGAATAAAGCGTTTCCAATGTACCCGTTTCGTCTTTTCAGTTAAAAGAAAACCTGTTATCAAGAGCCCAAATGAGCAGCTCCACTAAAGCTGAGGGTGGAAATCACTGCAGAGCCATCAGAGCCATGGAATGACTTCAATTAAAAATCTACCACGTGCTTACACAGGCAGCACACACATGTAATCTGCATATTTGCTTGTTAAGATATGCATGCACTAAAAGAGAGACAGTATTTAGGCACGTACATATTTTTGTGTCTGCAGCTCAGGAACTAGGTTAAAGACAAGCAGAATCTATGGAATTTGCACATCTTTCCTTTCTGTGTGACAGAAGGTGCCAGAAGAAGATATTTGCTGTCCTATTCACTTAAGACAGCAAAAGTAAGGAGCGAGAAAGGAAAAAAAAAAAGAAGGAAAAAAACATACAGCAAGCAGAAACACTTAAAATGAGTTACTGTGTCTGGTCACTCAATCCTTTAAGCCCTGCCAACACTTTTCTGTGATTAGTTAGTAAATCTGACAAGGCCTGCGTTTGTTCACAGCTTATTGACAGAACTGTATTGATAAAGCAATATCCAAGCCTAGGGAAAGAAAGCCCACAATCTCATTTTACTTTCTCAAGTCTTTATTGCACAAAGGTGTTTTTCCTGAATGAATTCATTTTCCTGAAACCAAACTTTGAATTTTCTGAGAGTGCAGCTCTTATATCATTGCTTAATAATTATTTATTGACTGGGTAGCCATTAAACATGGGAGAGAAAAAACATGTCACACGAATTTATTTGTGCAGATTTCTGACCTGTCAATGCAGCGACATTTGTTCAGAGATCATGAGAGACAGAACAACAGTAGCTGTGGGGGTGATAATTTTTGCATCCCCAGGAGATATCCCATGCTTTCCTGTTCCCCATGCCCCCACTCATCCTGAGGTTCTTCCTAAAACCAGCCCCTGTCTCCCCTGGAGATTTGTGTCATGGGCATCACATCCTGGATGATGCTGCTGATGGGGTCCCTCGAGGACCCATTAGTGCTGCTCATAAATTAGACAGATGGGGTTTGCCCTGACCCAGCTGCAGCAGGTTTGGTCTGGAGGGGAACCCAGGGCTCCCACCCCACGCAGAGGGAACTACATTTCCAAAGATTAGGAGCACTGGGATATGAAAAAGCAGGAATGGACAGGATTAAACCAGAGATGATTTCATGTTAAAGCCACGTATATTACTGAAGCCTAATTGCAGCATTTCACATCCAGTTTAATTTTATGAGCTTGATGAATCCAGAGTGTCAATAAAGAAGTGGCAGTGTGGGACTGTTCAATGGTTGCAAACCAAAATGAGGGGAAATGTGTTCAGTAACAACCACTGGATACAGACACCATAAGGGAGCAAGAAGTGGTGAAACAACTTTGCTCCAAGAGGCTGGAGAAGACCCCAAACATTATTATGTGCTCCCATTGGAGACTGTTCAGTTTAAAGAGATCTAATGGCCACTGCTGAAGCTGGCAGTTGAAAGAAATTGTTGAAAAAAACCCTATTTGTTGGTGTTTCATTTACTTTTTCTCTTTCTTTTCCGTGGGTAGTGGAAATTGGCAGGTATAAGCCAGCAAAGAAGTGGAAGATCATCACCGAAACACAGAGTGATAGGGAAAATCCCTTTATCATTTGAGTTAAACCATCACCAGATATCAATGAATCATATCACAAAAGCCTATTTAGGCTTCCTTGGCATTTCAAATCCACAGTGTCCTCCGGGCTCTTCTGCAATAGCTATTGATTATGACTTTAAAACCAAAAAAGTCCTCCTTGCTTACAATAAAAAAATTGCTCGTTCTAAACACAAAATAAAGCATTTTTCAAAAATGGGCTGAAAAAATGTGCACACGTATCTTCAAAGGCTATTTTCACTACTGCAGGCATGCACATAATAAGTCTTCTAAAATTTATGAAGGAAAGAATAAGTAGGAGAAATTATAACCAGTTGAAAAATGGGCTGCGCTAGGAAGAGGCTAATAAAATATATATACTTCAAGGGGTGACATGTTTATTACTAATAATCTATAACAACATTGTCCCTTTATTCACCAGTGTTGTATTAATAAGGAAAGTAGTTAAGAACCTACAGATGTTACATGTGTTTTGAAAGGATTAGTTCATGTACCAGTGACTTTCTGAAAAAATGGAAGTGTTACTACAGCTGTATTGCCCTGGGCTTCTGCAACTCCAATTCAGCAGTGAAACTGGAGAAAGGAACCACCTCTAAGTGTGTGTCCACAGTGAGTGCTGAGATGTGGCAGAGCTCAGCACAGCTCTCCCTCCTCAGGTGTTGCTTCCCCAGGAGCAGATTCCCTACTGGCTGAGTCCTACTGACCCCATCCAAGGAGAAACCCCACTCAGACCAAGTCTGTCAGGACAGAGGTCACGGCAGGCTGGACACATGACTCAGCCGTGTAGGTCTTCAAAGCTTTCTTGTTAATACAACACTGGTGAGATGCCACAGCTCTTGCTTAAGCCAAGTAGTCTCACAATTCTCATTTTGACTGTAAACAAAGAGCCTGGCCCTCTGTGGTAAGGATCTGGAGATGACTTATTGTTAGAGCTGGATGTTGGAAATCATTGCTGTGGCAATACTTTGTTCTGCATCTGATGCCATTTCATAACATAATCATCTCAACCCCACCACAAACATGGATTATGCTCCATTCAGGAGAGATGTTAACAGTTTGTCAAATGATGTTTTACAACTGAGTTACCTCCAGTCTAGTCTGCTGCTTCATGCACGGTTGGACTGGACAGAAGGAAAGAGAAATGAAGTTGGTATGTACAAAGTCTGTAGCAGCACTGTGGCACTAAAACCAGTGCAGGCCTTCTCCACTGCAGCCATTTCTGAACAACATAAATCAGAATCTCCTCGCTACCAGCTTTTCAAAATATCTTCAGATTTAGATTTCTTGAAGCAATTCACCATTAAGGTAAAAGCCTCAATATTCTTGCTTTTTAGAAAGTTCCAAGAATGTAAACTCTAGGAAGTGCAAAGTCTGGTTTCATCAAAGTCTCTCCATATGGCTCTGGACACAAATCTCAGAACCACAATTTCTAAGAAAAAAAGGCACAGTAGCTCTGTGCCCCTGAAGTTCTGGATATACTTCTTGAAACCCCTCTGGCCCAACTTGGAGAGGAGCTGGGCATTTGCAAACCTTCCTATGGTCACAGCAGTATCAAGTGCTCAACAGTCTTAGCACTGGGTATGTCACAGGACAGGTCTTGATAATCAGTCTCTTTTTCTTTGTTGTCAGTCCCTGCCTTTCACTACACTCTTTGTTGACACACCTATGCCATCCTAAAACTGAAGCAGTTTAATCTCCATGCAGGGTGTATCCACACTCCAGACCAAACAGACACAGGCAGTGCACACCTGCTACTGCAAAGCACATCGAATGAAATGTGCCAGGCCGCTGTCATTATATGCTCAACTACAAGCTCTGCTTATAACAATAAATATTCACTAATGGGTAACATAATTGTTCACAATGCAAGGAGGAGGAGGGCTGCAGAGGGGAAAAATGTGCCCCTTTTATTTTCACAGTCTGTCTAAAGCCATGACATATCTACGCATTTTCCTACCACATGTGCTGATCTAGAACTAAGGATGAGATGGATGCTGAAGAGAGCCATTTTCATCATCCCTGGAGAGATTTGTAAAACAAGAGAGAGGGTTTTTTATTCCCCTCTCACTGAAAGAAGCATTGGCTCCTTTCCACTTCCAATTTCACCATGGCTGCACACGACTAAACATCCATTTTGACACTAATGCGGAGTGGTGCTCTCTACTAGGTTGGGTCAGCCAGCTCTCCTGCCTGACTGGCCAAGTGATTGTACAATCAGTAATGGTATATTTTACACCCCATATTTCTTAAAAAACATAATTACTAAGGAAATTCTTCTTCTTTTACTCTAGGATTTTTTTCTTTTACTTTTTTTTTCCCGAAGACACATGTGCTCACTCTCTCACAACATTCAAAATGAGGTCAGAAACTTGCACATATGTGGCTGTGTGTGCTTTCTCCTCCAACCAGAAATGACAAAGCAGAGTTTGGCAAGGCAATAAAGGAATGGCCACAAATCAGCCAGGATTATCTGACTTCCTTTAAGAAAGCCATAAATTGTTTACAGCAGCATTGGTCTTTAATGGCAGAATGGGGGGTGATGGAGGGGAAAGCTTTAATCTAACAATTTCAACACATTGCCAAAGTCCTTTCCTGTAGTTTACGATAAAAGAACCTCCAAAGCATCTAACTTATGTTGGCTAGGCTTTTTATTTTCGGGGAAAAGATCCTTCCCATGCTCCCTTCTCCTTTAATACAGAAATAGACCGGAGTGTAATGAGGTTAAGTTTTAAAGCATTAAGCATTTGACAAAAATGCTTGCAAAGATTTTAGCACGAGAAAACCTCTAGAGAAACTGGACAGAGCCTGGGATAATACGCAACAGACTCCTCCAAGCTTAATGCACTGGGAATTGGAAGTGCATTAGGATTTTGGCTGCAGCTGAGCTTTTTACGGCCACTGGATTCTCGGCACCACTGCTGCTCATAACACATAGGTGAGGGGGCATGGAGACAGACAGCTTGCTGTGACTGCCACTCACTGTACACCACAAAACAGTTCCAAACAGGAGAAGGCAGCAGTCTAAAAAAACTGCTTTGGAAACTGAGCCAAACTGCACAGTTCCTATATATGAATTTCTAACACTTCCTTCTTCCCCCTCCAGTGCAGTTCTACATTCAAAGTTGTTTGGTTTTACCCTTTTGTTCTTGCTTGTCCTAGAGGGCAATTGTGAAATTCAGAACCATCACTGGAATTCAGACAATGAATATTTGTAAAGTTTGAAGGCGCCCATAGTGGCATTTATAGAGATGGGGTCTATGCCTCCTGTACTCCTTTGCGTGTTTTGCCCTTCAGGGCTGTTTCTCAGATGGCATCATCGTGCAATGTGCATCTAGCACAAAAGGCCAGCTTCTCCAGTGCCTGGTATGGAAATCCTCTACATCCTTTCCTTCTGGGATCATTCCTGCTGTTGTACTGTACTTCTTTGTTCACATGCCACTTTTGGAAAATGCATTTCTACTGCAAAAATGATGTAAATAAATACAGCCCAGCTCACATGGTTTGAAGAGTTTGTCAACAGAAAATATCCATTCCAGACTACTGGCTTCTGAGAACTGGAATGTTTCCAAATCTATTTATCACATCACTTTATAGAAGCTCTTTCCTCCCTCCTCTTGATATTTCAGAAATTTATTTGCCTCCCATTATAAAAATAAATACAAGTGCTCTCCCTCCCCAATGCCCAAACAGTAATTAGTTATAATGATTGTTATTTATGTTGTGGCAGTGCTGAGGAGCCCCAGACAGAGGCAGGGACCCGATATGGTTACATGTTTATAATCCCTCTTCTACATGCCGCTTAACAGCATATTGCTCAAAAGCCAGTAAAAGCAAATTCTTCAAGTATCACAAAGGAGACTGCCAGCAAAGTTTCCCCAAAGCTTTGGATAAAAATCCCATGAAACTGAGTGGTTCCCCATACAGCAAACTCCAGCTCTAGTGAGAGCCAGTCATCCGAGCTGAATTTTTTGTTTGGCTGAAAACAAGCTCACAAGGCTGAAGTACAAAAAGGCAAATGTACGGCCTTTCCAGGGCAAGAGGGAAACCATTCCCCTGTTGAAAAGCTTTTCTTTAATAATTAGGGCTGAAAAACTACTTGTATTTTCCCATGCGCTGATGAGAAAGTTATAGGAAGGAAGGAAACGCAGGAAGATCCGAACAGCACAGGAGCATAGGATGAAGTATTTTTATGGATAATTGCCATGCAACTCTCTATTTTGTTCCTGGTACTTAGATATTATTAAGTAAAACTAATTAGAAATGCAATAGATAAATGTACTCGGAATTCTTCATATCCTCTAAGTGGCTCCAATACCACCCATCAGGGACTCTGCGTTTGCTGGGTAGGCAAATGATTTTCTCATAAAAAGCTGGACGACTCTTAGCATGGATCATTTTCTCCTTTAACCTGCTCTATTACTGCTCCTCCTCTCCTCCTCCTCCAAAGTGAAATATAATATCCATCAGTGTAGTAATGATTCCTGAACTAGAGACAAAAGTAAAAAGCAAACCCCCCTCCCCAAGGCCTCAGCACAGAAGCCTTGATGAGCAAAGCTAGTTAGCCCTGTCTCTAATTAATACATTTTGCTTTTCCTGCCAGGTGTGGCCCCATTTCTCACTCACTGGTTTCCCTCCCCAACAATTTATTGTTAAAAACAGAAACAAGCAATGGAAACAGAACCTGTAAACTACAAGTAATGGAGCAAATCAGTGTTGTTGGTTTTTTTTCCCTTGCTGCTCAAGAACTTTAAAGAGGTTTGGGGAAAAAAAAAAAACAACAAACCAACCACAAAAAACCCCAACCAAAACAAAAACCTTTCCACTAAGTAATTGAGTCTGCACTCTTGTATCAGACATTCAATGCTAATTTGGAGTCCTGTCTTATCGCATTACAGACAAACACAGGGCCCCTTACATCAAGTGCAACAAAATAGCTACACTCGGCATTATTAATGAAGTAGATGGATTAATTTCCTATTTATGAGAAGCTAACCAACTGGCTAGCTTGCTGACAGCACTATTAATGATCCTTAATGCCCCACAGGCGGTAATGGGTCCCGCTGGGAGATCTAGGAGCGCTGCAATTTGTATTGAGGATTTAGACATAACAAAAAANAAAAAAAGCCCTCCTGGGAGCAGGCAGTTGATCAGCGGGCGCCCCGGCGGAACACAGCAGACAAATAATAAATGACAGCCTTGCGATTAAATCAAACCTTCTACTTTAAGTGTTAAAGTGTCTGACTGTCACTAACAATCTAGTGGTTGTTAAAGCCTCCCGGGGCCTCCAGGAACAGACGCAGTGAGCTGGAAGGTAAAAGGGGGGGCGAGCGGCCACGGCAGCAGCGGGAGCCTCGCTGGCTTGGGAAGGGAAGCTGCTGCAAGGCAGGAATTCACACAACCTCCGAGCTCCTGCTCTGCTTTTTGAGGTACCACAGGTCCAAGGCACGGGACCCCCAAAAGTTTACATGAGCCTTAAAAGAAAGATTTCACCTGGGAATGAAACAGCCTGGAAATTCCCCACCCTCAGCTCTCCAGCCCTGCAGTCCTGCTTACAGCGGACTCACAGCCCAGTGGGAGTGGGAGTCCCGTATGTAAGATCACGTTTGGTGTAAATGAACATCTTGCCTGCTGCTATCTAGGAATTTCAGTTTCCATTCATATGTCTGTGCACGCAGGATTGAAACCAGAGGGCCATGTTTCTAGATTCAAAAGGGACAGGTTGAGGTGTGAACATAAATCCTGGAGGCAACATGGAATTTGTTCACTTAGTCTTCTTGATAAATACAGCCATACACACTCTATCTTCCTTATATTTAGTTTCCTTGTTGCCCTAGACTGATCACATCCTGAGGCTGGGTGACAGCTTGGAGAAATCCCAATGCCTTCTCTTCTTGAGATCAGTGTTCAGAGATAGAGATGAAACGGGCAAGTAGGTGAGATGAAAATAAGCACTGAAATGGTCCTTTGCCCATCACCCTCTATCAAAACACCAAAGCAAGAGCCGAGGCTTAAAGAGTTAAGGAGGCACAAAGCCAACATTTTGTACTGATTGGGAGAGTAGTCTCCTTTCTCTTTGTCATCCTCTCTCCGTGCCATGACCAAGCGTGCCATGACCAAGCGTGCCTGTCTTCTTAGATCTTCTCCCATCCTATTTTAAAAGTCCAGTGCTACACATAATTAAGGTGAATAATGTTAAGTTTTCAAACAAGGTTAATCTGTCTTTAAAGAAACATTTAGAAAATCAAGGGAAGTTGGATGTTGTGTACCTGCCATCAGCAGTAATAGAAAAAATTCTTGTAATCTGACTCAGGTAATGTCAAATTCAAGGATGATGAACCTTTGTACCTTGCAGGACAAATCAATACTATTAAATCTGCTGGTAAGATTTCTATACATGGGGATTGTATGTACTATTTGCAGATGCTCTTAGAAAAAAGAACAATAATAAACAGAGAAACAATCCAGTAGGTGTACATTTCGAAAGTCACATGCAATCCTTTACATTAGGAAAAAAAGGCAGAAAGCCTTTTCAAGTATTATTTTATAATGAGAAACATCAAAATGGAAAAGCAAAAGCCATAAGGAGAAGAGTTTCAATGTATCTGGGGCTGGCAGAGCTGAACCTGATGCCCATTCTCAAATGAAAGCTCTGGGTTTGTCACAGGCAGCATAAGGGCAGCACTTCCATTTGGAAGGGATGTCACTTACCACTAACTGCAGAGCACCTGCTCAAGCTACACCTCAGTCCTATTT
Organism: Machaerirhynchus nigripectus; assembly: GCA_013397975.1. NCBI lineage: Eukaryota > Metazoa > Chordata > Aves > Passeriformes > Dicruridae > Machaerirhynchus > Machaerirhynchus nigripectus. Next base: position 1,312,693 of record VZRQ01002109.1, read on the forward strand.
TACTGATGAGAAAGGTAGGCAGGGCTCATGAGTAATTTGTCTGAAGCTGCAGGGGAGTCAACAAGAAGAAAGGAGATGGGAACTCAGAGCTCTACCTCCTTCCTGTCCTGAGACCACTTGCTGATAAAGAGTACGGAGATCACCAGGAGCACTAATGCAAACAAGACCCATGGCAGTGCTGCCCCTCCTGCAAGTGGTAAAGTGTAGGCTTTAAAAGGATAAAACCCAAACAAATCTAAGAAAAAAGACCAACAAAATTGAAGAGAAAATTGCACAGGGATTCCCATGCAAGTCAACAGCATGGGAGTCCCAGTTCAGTGCCCTTTTCATGCTGCTTTTCACTGAAATCTTCAGCTCTAATACAAATTTTGAAGGAAAATGTATCGAAGCCAGTGCAACTCTTGTTGCTGACATGTCCGGTCTGGACTAGGCTCAGCAGATCCTCCCCCTGACTGAAGTAACAATGGACAGCTGTTCCCACCCTGATCCTGCAGTGCTTGGAGCTGGGATCCAGCAGGATCCCTTGTCCTCAGGCACAGTGTTAGGTGATGCACTGCTGACAGCAGTTTGCTCCAGCCAACACTCTCCAAGCAGACAACCCACCCCTGACGCACCAAAACACTCAAGTGCTTGCATAGAAAAGCCACCATACACCTCTCCATAATCCACATTCTCCTCCCTACAGAAGAAATGTGCAGAAAACAGAAAGGTCCTACCACCTTCTTCCTCATCTGTTATTCTCTAATCCAGGAAACAGAACATTTTCCTTCTAGATGCTTTGTTAAAGCTCTGAGGATTTATGGCTCCTATTAGGTTTTACAGGCACTTAAAGGTGGGCATGACACAGAAGGGCCATGCAGTGGATCCCCCACCCCACAGAGGAGCCCTCGATATAGCACATAGCTGTGAGGAACAGCAGTCCAGGAGAGGGAACTGGAACTGGTTGTGATACAGACTCCCTGACAGCACTCTAACAACCCATCGAGGTGTGGGTTGATATCTGGTCTCATGTCCTGCAAAAAGTTATCATGCAGTTTATGTCATCATCATACTTTGATAATGCAGCCTGGGAAGAAAACCACAAATAATCAGCTCATAGGTATCAATTTATTCTATTACCAATCCATGTGTGTTTTCTGGCAGAATTAGTATTTTTTAAATCATACAACTTCATAAGAGGTCACTGAAGAGAACCCATTGGAAAACACAGCAGCCAATTGGAATTTCTTCCCCTTACGTGAGCTTCAGTAAAGAACATGTTATAGAAAAAATGCAGTGCATGATGGGGAGCTCTGGTGAGTACTGGCTGCCAAGAAGGTAGCATGAACAGAACCACACTTATTTATCTATCTTTCAGTTCACAGAAGCTGCTCTGCCATAGCCTCTGGGTGGGGAAGCATTGATTTTTAAACATCACAAACTAAAGAACAATGGATCTGACAAAATGTCAGTGTGGAACAGAGGCCTCCTGATGCAGGGAAGGCAATGCACTGCCTTGGCCCTCAGGCAGGAGCCTCAGTCCAAAGAGTGAGAGATGTGCCCAGAGGCACCTGAGGGCAAGGGGAGGCTGCCGGGTGCTGACGCTGCCCATCAAACCACCAACAGGGTTTAACCACGAGGGCAGCAAGCAGGGGTGGCAATTGCCACGCTTTCCTGGCTCCATGTGAGATACCATCTGAATTAATGTCATGCCCCAAAGGGCACAGGTAGGACTGGGTAGTGTCAGAGTGGTGAGGGGGTCCCTGGGATGCGGTGGAAGAAACAACACTGGAGGGTATGGGCCTCTGAGTGGCTGTAGCAAGGACACAAGTTTTGAGTAACAACTGCACATCAGCTTTATGAGCCTAATTAGGAGCTCCAGTCTCTCCTGGTAAGACCACCAAGTTTTGCTTTGGCTGGTAGTCATCACCTCTGGACACATGGATCACAAAAAGCAGGGCTGCACATATGTCAGATGACAACAAAGTCACTACGTACAGAGAAAATGCTCTTCATAAGGCACCTTCCTCCCATTCATCACACAAAGAATTAAGACATCCTGGTAATTTCTTTAGCTGTCCCCTCCTGTTTTCCTCATGCTGGCATAAAATTGGATCCTGAGCCTTGTTTGCTTGATCACGCTTCCCCTCCTCCAACCTGTCCTCACCCCTTGCACCTCCCACCAATTTGCCCCCACCGTCCTCGCTTGGATGGGGAAGGTAAAAAATAATAGTGACAGCCCCCCTGGAAAAGCCAAGGGGCCCCTGCAAAGTGCAGCGAGAAAAGGAGCGCGCCTGCTCACTCACCACATTTCGCATTCGTTCTGCTACTCGCTGTCAAATTAAAACATGGCCAACAACTCATTTCTCCTGCTCTCACAGTTACAAATTAGTCCATTAAGCTGTCTGCAGCAAGCCTTTTTTCCTCTTCCCAGTAATGGCCTCCGAGAATTCCTTCATAATCGCCAAGTCCTCCTGGGATGCCCACCGAAAGCAGATGGAGAAGCTCCCGGGTAATACAAGGCACTTTTTAATGACACAACATGCTGTGGGTCTTTTTTTATTTTGGTGGGGTTTTTTTATGTCCCTGTTCTCCCTTCATCATCTTTCCCCCTTCCCTGCTTTCTTCCACCACGATGCTTAGGAATTGCAAAAAATAAATAAAAGAGAAGCGGGGATGGAGGGGCACGGATGCTCCTGTGCAGAGGCTGACAGCTACAGGAAGGAGTGTGGGGGGGAATCAGCTTCAACTCCCTAATTAAAACCTCCTAATTGAATTATCTTTATTGAAAAATTAGATCTTCCATTGGAAGCTTAGAGATCTGGGAAGACAGACAATCAAGTCCTCCTGTAGATGACTAATCTGTTTCATTTATCGTGTCTCCTCCTCCCCAGGCAGAGGCTGCACAGATGACGACCGTCTCTTCCGCGGGCCAGACCTGTCGCAGAGCGAATCGCTCCTGACAGAACAAGTTGCTTAATGCAGAATCCCCTCTCTTAAGGGATGTTTTGGAGAGCCAAAAGGACTTGAGTGTTATTAGCAAGTAAAGGGCTAGTATCTGCTGGGAGTTGTCTTTATTTATTTAAAAGAGCATTTTATAAAGTGAGGCTGTTACAGAAGCTTGTTCATGCAGGTGGCACAGGGAAGGGACTGCCGACCCCAGCTTTGGTGAGGGCTCTGTAACCCCCACAAAGCTGCTGTGTATAGAAACATGGCATTTAAAACAAGGCAAACAACATTTTCTGTACATTGATGATGCACAGGAAAAAAATACACTCACTAAATACAGCCAGCTGGTATCCATGCTGTACTTTAAATAATAGCAGCTCCAGAGAGATCTTTCCCGTCCACCTGTTAACCCAAAGTTAGTCCTGGAGATGCTGCTCTGCTCACCCACAGCCCAGGCAGCAGATGATGGTGGTGAGCATCTGGACTGGAACATGGCTGTGCCCAGCTGGGACCTGTTCTGAGCTGGCATTGACTCCCATTCCCAACACAGAGCTTGGGAGCCTCCTGCCCTGATTGCAGCAGCTCTGAGGGCATCACCTTCCACACCATTCTGCACTGAAGAGCCTGGCCATGAGGACATGTGGCCTTATACTGTGCAATAAGAAAAATCACCCTTTGGGGAACTCAGTCCTTCCTTTCCAGGTTACTGACATAAAGTGAGTTCAGCCTCTATTTGATGTTTACATGGTGGTAAAGAGATGAAGAGGCTGAATCTGCCCTGAATGTAGCATTCACCTCCCAAAATCACAGCTGGCCTCTGATGGAAGCCTCTGGACACAGAGGCAAGATTAGTGGTGCCTGTGAAGATCCTATTCTATTTAATTTTTTTACTTTTTTAAAACAAGGAGGAAAAGCTCTTCCTGGTGGGAACTACCAGAGGCGTGCTGGCAATTCTTGTTTCCAATGAACCACCAAAGGGTAGAGAACACAAATCAATCTTTGCCCATTTGCCTTCCTCCCTCTCTCCCCAGCAAATCAGAAAATTGGCTTCAAACGCAGAAGATGAAAACCTAATTAAATAAATACAGCGGGCATTTCTTCTTTTTGCTCACTGACTTTGCAGTGGGGTCACTCCTATTGCCAAGTCTCCTTAGTGACTGCATGGGTTAATTTATCTTTTGTAGAAAAGCCGAAATTCCTCATCTCATTGCAGATTTCCAGGAGCTGTGCCTTTGAGGATACATTTTTCAGCTTTAAAATTTTAAGATTTGGTGACACTCCAGTAGTCCCTCTTCAGCCTCCTCCCACACCAAATAAAATTCAGCGACTCGGCTGTCACCCTGCCACTCTGCTCCCCGCTCTGCCGTGAGTGACAGGCATGCTGTGCTCACACCATCCTGGGGAACAGCCAAAGTATTCATGGATCTTACTGCTAGACAGGCTGTGATAAGGCTGTTTTCATGGCTACACACCCCGCAGACAGGCATAAAGAGGAACAAGAAGGCGGCAACGGAGAGTAAAGTCCTCTCAACACCTTTAGGAGATGCCGTGTGCTGGAGGGCGAGAGAGGCTTTTCCATGGGCAGGAGCTGTGTTATGAATGTATACATGTTGAGGTGGGGAGGGGAAGGAATAAACCAGTTTCCTGGAAGTGAAGAAAAATTGGCTGTCTTTGCAAGTCTGAGGCCAGCTGGGAAGACAGAGGCGTGATTCAACTTCTTGTTTAAAGAAAACCCACTCCAAGTGGCAGAAATATCCCGAAAAACCCACAACCAGCCCCAGCCCCAAACCCCTAAGTCCTGTAGCAGGAGAAGGAAAAACACAACTTTCTCTAAACACAGACAAGTCAATATGAATAAAAAGTGTCCTTCATGAATCATAAATTATTACATTAGGAAGAAAACACACAGTTTTGCTTTGAACAGTAATATACAAATATTCCCACTGGCAGAACACAAAAAAGGAGGAAGACTGCAAGTAGGTCTCTGCACCCTTGGATTTTCTTACCACTATCTGCTCATTTATCCTCTTCTCACAACATAAAGACTTTCTGATTGTATTATGTTTATAGCAAATATGAGACAACATCCCTAGGCTTTTTCGTACTGTTCTTTTCTGGTTTTTACAACAAATTCTGTGAAAGAACTCACCTTTTATCTTCCTATTTACATGTGTACTCTAGACAAAGACAACAGCTAGAAGAAATCAGCTAGTAGCAAGAAAGGCCATACTGCTTTGTAGAAGGTGAGGGAAATAGGTACATGTAGGCTTGGACGAAGCAGGAGAACCTGCATCCATGTGGGCTCTGATTTTGGTGCAGATAATTGACAAGAGAAGGTTTGGCCAGCATTAAAACAAATTCAGTGGCTTTTGCAAGGAAGTCTACTAGTTCTTCTCTATTTCTGTTGCACTGTTGTCCCAAAATACAACGAGAAGGGAATGCTACTGGAAATGCTAGTTCAAATAAAAAGAAATCTCAGTCGTTGTCACTAGGTTGTACAGATGCTCATTTTAATGCTCCTGCCATATTTAAAATTGCATGAAAAATCCAAGTTAAATCAGCTGAAGTCCCACTCACTTTCTGCAGGAGTCAAGTTAACACCCTTGCCTTGTCCAAGCAAGAAAGACTCTGGTTTCGCTGCTTGTGACAGCAGTTGTGCACACTGATCTATTTGCATACACATCTTTTTAACTGGCTCACTGCTCTGTTCAAAACATTTCCTTGAAATAACCTTGAACCTACAGCACACGTGCAGCATGCATGCCCAGATATAAATGCACGTGCAAGTTCAGTGTTATCATTATAAAAACATTTCAGTGGAGTACTGCTTCAGTTAAGCATCAAAACTCCATAGCTTATAATTTTATTTCACTTCTTGGGGCAATTTCTGAGAAATACTTCAGTATTTTTAACAGTACATATACTAGAGACCATATATACCACTGCTGGCCTCTTGCTTCCATAAATCTTTCAAAACCAATATTTATACTCCCATGAAGGAGTGCTGGCTGCTTATTTTCCATCTCCGTAAAAGTGGCCAGATCAATAGCTCTGTGTATGTTACTTGGAAACATGTCACAGCAGCCTCTAAAACCTCTTTTTCCTTTGTCTGAAATCGATTTCTGTAATATGCAAATATTAAGAAAAAGGAAGCTTTAAGTTTCCTCTTAGGATCCTTTGTGAATCCTTCGGTATCCAGACACTGCTACGATGGAAAATTAAAACCCTGCCAGCAGTTTACCGTCTCCCCTGAGCGCCAGCCGTGCTGTGATCCTAACACTTTGCTCCAAGCTATGAAATTCTGAAATTTGCATATTCTTCACTTTGGGATTATTTCGGCAAAAAGGTAAAACACGGCGGAGCTGCCTGCCCGCAAAAACAACCCTCTCCTCCGACAACCTTCCTCCCTCTGAAGATGACAAAGGAGGAGCAGGAGGATTTCCTCTGCTCCTCTATGCCAGTGGAAAGATAACACCACTCACTGTCTTGTTTTACGTGTTGCTGCACACCCAATTTTTTAGTTGATATGCAGGATCAGGAAAATTAAACTTGTGTTATGGACTCTTACTTTGAGAAGGAGCAAAGAGATGTGCTATTCACTGGAGCTTTTTTGTGAGAGACTTGATC
>VZRQ01002109.1:1319259-1356175 GCA_013397975.1 Machaerirhynchus nigripectus
TTTTTTCTTCCAGCACAGCTTGAGCCCTGAAGCTTTTATTAAAAAAATAAAAAAGGGAAAAAAAAACCCCAAACCAAGCAGTGTACAAAAGTGGGGGGAGTAGAGAAGGTTTAACAAGCTCCAAGTCATAGATTATAAGCCTCTGCTAAAAATTTATGGCTGTTTGGATCTTTGCCACATTGAACAGATTGGCAAGCTGATCAGAATCGCAGCAGGCTGCCTAATGAGTCCCACACAATTTTTCACCCCATATTTTTCCAATAAAAAAGCAGTTAAATACCAACCGCAGCCACAGCAGAGCCTGCCATCTGGCTGCTTTTTTCTCCAGCCATCATTAAAATGGTTCTTGGCAGTTTACACCTCGCTTTTTTTCTGTACAGATGTGGAACGAATTTTCTGACAACCCTTGGATGAAACAGGGGGCTTTATTGAGCTTTACAGATTAACTGCCTAACTTCTGGTCCTAATTTTAAGTGTCTTAGCACACCGGAGGCATCATTTTAAGTGAGCTAATTGTACATATCTGAGCCCACCAGCAACATTTGGTTAAGTTAAAGTGAGATTCAAAATCATCATTTCGAGGAGCTGTGTAACCCACGCCACCACGGTCACCAACATCCGGCCCGTGCTGTGAGTTCATGGGGATTAAAAATAATAACTACAAGCAGAGTGTTTGAAAGTGTCTGCAGAGGAAACCAAAGACTTAGGGCTGAAACCCATTTACTGCAGCCAAATGAGTATGAGCAGCTTTATTTCTTGTTCTTTGCTTTGCAGCACTTTGGTCAGCCAGGGAGTGAGGAGCGTCGTATTTGTGGTGACTCCACTGACCTGGCACAGCACAATGAAGCTGCAGCCCTGAGTGTCTGGTCAGATGTGTTTGAGCCACTTGAAAGCAGCTCCCCTTGTCTCTCTGTCACTGGAAGATCATAGTGAGCAGAGGGAGAAGAAAGCTGATTTTGGGGCACAGTGTTTACACGCTGAATATCTGTTTCTTACAATCCATGTTTGAGAACAGAAATGCAAAGCAAAGGTCTTCTAGAAACCTAGAAAAGTCAAAATGTAAAAATATCAAAAATAGGCAAGAAGCATGTTTAAAAACTGCTTGTGGGCCAAACAGGAGCAGGACAGGCTGGAGATGGATACAAGCGGCTGAATGTCTTCGGACAGTTCTGATTAATGCAGTCTGCAAGGCCGGGCACTTTGGGGGATGGGAGCAGCAGGGCAGCCAGCTGAAGTGCAGCTAAGATGCTTCGAAAACACTGTTTCAGTCTTTCCCTAATGACTTGTCAAGACCACAAAAGAAGCAGTGGAAGCGCAGGGCCTGGAGCCCAGGTCCTCTGAGGGCAAGGCTGGAGGGCTGTCAGACCCCTCTTTCTCCTGAAAGGATGACAAACAGCAGCAGAGCATCAAGGAGGCTTTTTATCATTTCGCTCTCCTCCGCATCCCTAACACAGATTATTACTTATGCCAATCATCTTATAATGACCAGTGGATTTAAAAAATGAATAATTTATAGGAATGTTGATAACATTTATTTGTTTTCAGCAAGGACTTCATAGAATCATAGAAATGCAGTACAGAAAGGGACCTTAAAAGGTCATTCTAGACCCCCTGCTTAGAAAGAGATTATGTGCATAATAATGTAAATGACCCTATAACTGTACTCCAGAATCAACATTTTCATTAAGAAATATATTGCCCTTGTAATCCTATTGCTTGGGTAGATAACCTTCGAGCACAAGCTGACGCAGCCACAGCTATCCAGGCTGGAAACAGGCAGGAACAGTGACCCTGAGACAGTACGAGTGGGCATTTATTCAGAAACCTACCAAGCACAGGCTGGAGATGAATACAACTGGCTGACTGTGTAATGATAGCTTTAATTAATTTACGCTTCCTCGGCTGTCCAAAAAGGATGGCAGTTTTGGGGGACAGGAGCAGCAGAGCAGTCAGGTGCAGCTGCGAGTTGCTGTGTTGGAGATAAAGGGTTCCACATTCACGCTCTGCTGTTGAAGTCATCCTTGGCCCCCAAACTGTGATGTGTCCTATCCCCATTACTGGAAATGGCTGTGCAAATTGCTGATGAAAAAGAGGAAAAAAATTACCTCCATCTCTTTAGTGGGTGCTGAAAGCTCCAATTTATCTCCTACCGATCAACCTAAAACACCAGTTCACCCTAAAAGCACTGATGTACTTTCAATGCACAGCCCTGCAGCCCGCTGCAAACCTCAAGGCAGTAATAAAAAGAATTGACTTGAGCATCAGTAGTCAGGTCAGACAGTTCTGGGGTTCCAAACTCTATAATTTGGGCCCGGTGTGCAGGCTAGGGTAAAGGACCTGGTTTTATAGCAAAGTAAATTAAAGACCAACCCAATCTGTCAGAGTAACTTTTTTTTACTGTTACACTTCTGGTAAATTTTGCTTCTAAGAACTATTACTGTATGAAGAGTTATTCACATACACACTGCCTTGACATTTGCACTTTTTTATATAAACATTTTTACAATATTCCATTACCACAGAACACACCAGCTAATAGCCAAATCCCTAAAGCTGCTAACAATCAAGTCTGGCTCAGAGTCGCCTCTGAATAACTTCCATTTCTTCAATGCTTTTGCACAGCAGGATTGCTAATAAACAATTGGGCAGTAAAACTACAAGTCAGCCAGTACTGCCTCTGTCTTCTCCAGTTCAGGGAATTGCTCTAACACAATGTGGAAATATATCCTGTGACCAAGCAGCCTCTGGGAATTCTTACATTTCAGGTTGGGTTGTCTTCATTTGGGTTATTTTGGGATATCCACAAAAATGAGTCCCAATTCCCTTTCCCTTGCTCTCTACCCCCCACAGTCATACACTCCACCAAGCAAAACATTCTAGCTACTTAAAATGTGGTCAGGGAATAAACTATTTCAAGGAAAAAAAAAACCAGTCTCATCTTAAATGGTTTCCATCCAATCAAACAATTTAGCCCAGAGGCTAAAATGATTTAGCCCTTACACAAGTCTCACACAATAGCGTTTGCATAACTTACTCGAGCTCTCTCTGCCCCATGGAGAGTTCCCAGCCCCCTGAGAAGACACAAAGGTAACTGTGCATTTGACCCAAGGGTAGTTTTTGTTCTACTTAGGACTCACCTAAACTGGTAGGTTACTTGCACACAGCAAACTGTGTCCCAGAGATCCATCAACCACCACATCCCCTGTGGTGCAGCCCCAGCTGCACTTTCTAGCAATGGGCCCAATGAAAAGCGTGGACCAAGAGCTTCCAAACAAAGTAGGGGGCAAGGTGCTAAACAGCAGGTGTATCTTCATGCAGAAACCCTGAACACAGCAGCACTGGTCAACCACATCACTATGGAATGTTCCAAAATTCACATTTTAGGCTTTCATGCTTGTTTCAGCCTTGAAGTGTGTTTTATTTTCATTGCTTGTTATTGCTAAGTCAGCGTAACCAACATGCAGCCTTTACAGATAACGTTCTTATGGTGAGTCTCAAAACTAGTTTTAAAGTTATTAGTGATCCTTTCCTCCTCACTATTTTTAAGGGTTTATGTGTTAGATTTGAGATTTCAGCTGTAGGCAGAAATGTGGTGCAAACTGATCCTAGAATTTTCCCCCTCGATCCTATTAAAAATAAATTTGCTTTATTGCAATGGTAAAAGAAAATTCACAGTGAAAAAGGTAAGAAATGGATTACGGGTGTTTTCAAGTCATTCCTTTTCACTCAAAAAATAATAAATTGAAACCACATTTTCTTCCTAAGAAACAAGGCTTTGCTCTTGTAATTAAAAAAACTCAGCACTTCAAATCCATGGGACGCATGTGAAAAAAGGAAGGTAAATAAGCAGAGAGGCTCTGGAGTTCTAAACAGAAGAGCTGGGCTCAGAATCTTGCAGCCAGCCATTTGGATGTCTTGGGGTTATATAGTTAGAATTCCACATTTATAGGCATCAGCAGGAGTTTTGCCAATGACTTAACTGACTTTTATGCTATAAAGCTAGAATGATCCATTTTGATTAACTGCTCTGACCTCCTGCATAACACAGGCTTACAGCACAGGGCCAAGATTTCATCCCAAATCTGGACAGAAGAGAGATGCACTACATATGAGTCAGCAGGACAAGCACAACAATTTTAATTTTAAAATGCCAGATCGTGCTGGCAGGGGAAAACAGGATGGATGATGGACAGTTCTGGATACTGAGAGGTTTCTTGAATTATTGGGAGATATTTGGCTATGTCAAGCAAGCTGACTGAGCTAGCTTTCATCTCTTGTTTTTAATTATCTTTACTCTTTCAGAATTTCTTTGTTGTGCTAAAAGTTGTCCTGGTGCAAGCCTCCTCCCCAGATCTAATCTCTTTGCTTGAGGCAACTGGGGCAGGGTTATTTTGACACGCAAACGTAGAGGACATATGTTGCATGCAAATGAGAGGGCCACAGCTCAGAGCAGACAGATTTTTTTCCCCCCCCTGCCCCAGGCACTTCTGTTGTTGCTTAACAGGATTTCCTGGGGATCTAGATCAACACTTTCACAAAAGGGTCTCTAAAGTCTGGCTCCCCCACCCAGCCATCCGAGGGCAGCCTGGGGAGCGGGTCAGGCTCCCGGGTGCTGCGCAGAGACAGCCCAGCCACGGTTCCTGCCTTTGGAGGGGGAAGGAGAGGGTGCTGCTGGTGGCTGTATGGGCTCAGCCCCACCAAGCACTGAGTTCACCTTGAGCCAGGCCGACCTGAGAGACTTGCTTGGGGAAAAGCTGGCCCGAGGCCACCAGCCTGGCCAGCCTCACTCGCGATTTGTTGTTCTCAGGTATTAACATTGGAAAATTGGCTACTGTGCACTGGCAGTAACTTCTCAATGTTATTTAATACATGTTATTGTATTCCCATTGTAAAGGGCCCACACCCTGTTCTGATTCAAGACCTAGATACAGAGTCATTATGGTGCTATAAACACCACTTTTAAAAGCCTGACTATGTATTGACACAGTTTTTAGTATGTGCAGAACAGACTCTCAAAACCACTCTCAAACATTGTGATGACATTTTACACTGGGCTCATGTGTCCCCAGGATGGCATTAATTGAAATAGGACCGTGAAACCTACGAAACACCAAGATCTGTGCAAAATAATCCAGCTTCAGAGATAAGAAATCAACGCAATTTGGAGAGGAGGCCAGGTTCTGTGCTTGATCCTTCATCTTTGCTCGCCAAGACTGTTACAGACGTCCAAGAGTGAACGTCTTGGGAAAACGTTTGAGGACTTGCCTTTTGCTACTAAGAAGGGTGCTTAGATTTCAAAGTGCCAAAAAGGTAGGCTGCCCATACCCAGACAAAAGTACTGAATACATGAATATTTTAAAAAAAAGAAAAAAAAAAAGAGAAGTCTCAAAACACTTGGCACAAATCACACCATTCATTGCAAGGAATCACTTCTGGCCAGGCTATCCCCATGGGCTTCGAGGGCTGTCAGCAAACAGCACAACCAGAATGAACTTGCAGGTCCCTCCCTTTGGCGGGTCTGCTCCAGCCGGGACGGGACTGCTGGCTGTCGGGGATGGGGGCTGGCTTTTTCAGGATTAACTAATTATATCAAAATACTTGTCCACCGCCCTCAGTAAGTCAGATTTGGAAAAGAAGCAGAGGAAGAAAGTCTTACAGATGGTGCTGCCACTCGGCAGCTTACAACAAGGCTTGGGTGCCCTCCTGACCTTTGCTGGCTCTCCCCAGAGAGCAGCCCCACAGGCACAGGGAGGAGCAAGTCAGATGGGGTCAACAGATGGCTGAGAATATGGTGCACATTAACACACATTCTTCATGAGCCTGTCTCTGGCCCAGGAATAAGCAGGAGACAGATTTGGCCCCAGAGCCTTCAGCAAAGCCATGGTCAATACTGCACTGAAACCTCTACTGGCATCCACGAGGTAGACAAGCGCTTGCTGCCAGAGTTAAATATTTCATTCTTAATGCATTATGGCATTGCTTTTGTGGTTTTGAGAAAGGCACGTTAAATTCTCTTAAAATGTGCTAGGCAAACCCCTGATGCACGATTTGCGTACAAATGGATGCTGCAGTGCTGTGCATGTCAAACTGTGCATATGGGTAACTTGATAATCATATAATTTGCCTTGACGCCTCTCTAAAAAGACATCATTGTCCCTCTAATTTTGATTCCTTGTAAATAATCAATCAATTAGCTAATCTGCTCAAATGCTCCCCCCACCCCTTTATGTTTTCAATTAAAAGTGTGAAAGGCAAGTGCAGACAGATTTACATGACGCTCCAGAGGCAAGAGGCGGTAATGGGTATTTTTTCACTGATCTTATCAGGTGCCCTTAAAGTACACTTGGGGTTTCTTGTGATCTTGGCTGCTAAGCAATTCTGAGTGTTCATTTTTTTTCCTAATGGAAGACATGTCTTTATGAGGTTGTCTTTTGGGAAACTCCTTATATAGAATATCCAGCAAACTACTTAGGAAATGGTATTTTCCTTTCAAAAGCCTACCTGTGTTTTCCTGAAACCCTTAGAATGTGCAAACTGATCCTTCTGGGAGTATCCTGACTTGGCAGGACTTATGCAACTTTTGTAGAGATAGCAAAAGGCATCTGTCTTCCACAGGGCTAAGTCCTGGCCAAATTTCACATCCTTGCTTCAAAGTATGTAAGTGTGCAAGTTTCTTAGCAAACTATTTGCAAGCGCTTTTAACATGACCAAACCAATTTATTTCTCCCTACCTTATTTTTTTAGGGAGCCTATTTGAACTTTCAAAGAAAAGGAAATCAGCTGCAGGCAGACACACAACATGGAAAAATTCAGCTCCAACCGCTGAAGTTTGGCAAAGCTACAGGCAATTGTCAACAGCCCTGCAAGGGAAGTGCCAGACAATCCCCACATCGGGCTGGGCTTCCAGCTCCACCTGCAGCCCGGCCAGGAAGGCATGGACATTGTGTCAGCTCTGCCCTCTCCCAGGCAGCCCTTTCTAAGGAGTCAGGAGCAGTGATTTGTGGTGTGTATCGTGAGTGGATTGCTAATAACGTGGAGGCTGAAGTGTAGAAGGCACAGCCCTACAACTGGGGGGCTTTATAGCAGGGGAATATGGATCAATCACGGCTACTCCATAACACTTGAAAGACTCTCCCATTATTCATACAGATTCGGAGTCTACTTTAGACATTTCAGGTGACACTCGCTGCAATACAGTTTTTACATATAATGTTAAATTATATCTTCAATCAAAAGGAAATGTTAATTCCTCAAACTGCAAAAGGACAAGTCAGGATCTTGCCAAGATAAAAATCAAAAAAAGAAAATGAATTAGAACAACACAAAACTGAGCAGCAACTGGAAAGGCACAACATTTTTCCCCGAGCCAAAGGCTTACTCATGTATATCGTATGAAATATTCTTTCAGGAACTAGCCAAATTTTTTAAATTGAACACAATTAAGTTTCTTAATAAATGTTATCCTTCTATAAGAGGTAAGGATATACGTTTTAGCATAAAGCATTAGTGATCACACTTATCTCTGTTTTTCAAATGTGAGGTGGCATCACCCCGTGGACTAAAAATGGCAAAGTAGGTATGGCACTCACATCCCTGTGGGGTTATTAATTCCTGGGAGCACTGAGGCAATGCCACACTCATTTATTTCTGCTGCATAACTACCCTTTATCCTTTCTGTGACACAATCATTGCACTGGAGCTAGAAAGTGCCTCTACCACCCTCAGAGCAACAGTCAGCCATCTCAGTTATTTCAAGTGAAAATCTAGTGGGGGGGGGGGGNATGCACTGAGATCTCACCTTTGGTATCATTTTCCCCTAATAAAACAGGGATGATCACACTTGCATATCTGTTAGAGTGGGACAAGGACAAGTTAATGTGCGTTCCGCATTCTGAATGTGTAGCATAATAAGTGCATGAATTATTTATGTGTATAAATTTAAACTCTTTGATTGAAATGTAAGACTGGTTGATTAGAAATAAACTTCCTTCATCTTTGATACCTAGGTGCTCTGCCACAGGAGCTTTAAACACTATGAGCTCCCTGGTTGCATGTTCCCATCTCCTCCTCAGTGCCAGCACTGGAATTCATGAAATAACACAGAAATCCAGAGCTGTCCCAGATGAAGAGAAGCCAAATAAAAGTACCCAAAACCTCCAACTTTTCAGCTAGCTGAGTTTCCTGGAGCAGCTCACTGCACAAACACAGAATGGTGCTAGTGCCAGAGGGAATGAGTGGCTGTGACTCAGGGGCCACAGCAGCATCAGCTGCCATCAAACCTCACACCAGGTTAAACACCAGTCACTAGTACATCCACCTCCTCCTAGAAATGTTTGTTTTTTCTTGAAAACATGTCTCAGTGTCTCTAGTTATCTCTCCCTGTAGTACAGTAGCTTAGCAGAGGCCCATCAGTGATCTCCTGCAATTAATGTTTAAATCACCTCATTTAATAATCTGAAGAAAGGAAAAAGTCCCAGACAATTATGTGACACAGTGATTTGTTATCAGGGGGTCCCAAAGGTAGAGCTGCAAGAATAAGAAATATGTACTGAGAAAACAAAGTCGCACAACCAACACTACTCTGTGTAGATAAGGCCACTCAATTAAATGTGCTCTCTTGCTGATGTAGATTTAAGTCAGAGCTTTCACTGCTCTTTCCTTCAGACACCAGGCAGGTATCAACTAAAATGTAGCTTCCTGTAAGAAAGGCATAACCCCTAATCTGAAAAAGTGACCTCTGGTTATCCTTCGGGCAGAGAGCTTTCCTGCAACTTCAGATCCTGCTGATACAATTTATTTCCTCAGTACAGCACTAAAAGCAGTACCTGAGTACCCATCCTGCCAGAGAGGCATGCTCAGTGAGGGATTATAAGCAATTTTGTGATTCTGCCTGTTTTAGTTGCAGATGCTGAACAGAGAGTTTGTACATAATATGAAAAGGAGTAAGAGAACATCAATTATTAATGCAGCCTCATGAAGCAATTAATTTGCTGGGTCATTAACTCACCATCTACACAGGAATTCTAAAATCCTGCAGCAGAAAAACGCTGGTTTGAGTATGGCTGAAGGAATTTCTGTGTGGGGCAGTGTCTCCAAAGCCCAAGGCCGAGACCTGCAGGAGTTTGTGCTAAGCCTGGTGCTATGAACCACATGAATTGTACCATGTTTATTCCAGACCTGCATGACCACCTCAGTGGAGATCATAATCCATCACTCCTCTGCTTTGCTTACAACTTTCCTCATTAATCTCAATGCATATTTAATTCCAGTTCACTCAGTCCATGCTTTACACTAACCAGAAATGCCACACTGGGTTCATCTTTTGTTTCCAAAATACATTTGGCTCACTGTTTTTAAGCAACACAAGTGGCAGTTGTGCACCAGCACGCCAGACTGGACTTCTAATACATGTTAAATCTTTCAGAACACCTCTATAGCACAGACAACACCACCCAGAGCTGCTGGTATCATTGTGACAGCCAAAATACTAACTTTTAAAAATTATTTTTCAAAAAAATGTCAGTTTTTACACTTTCCTTGACACAAGGTAAGACATGCTGTCTTCCCTCCACCTAAGGCAGCCTTCCCTCCCAGCCATTACCAATAATCACCGTTCCAGCAGACTGATGCATATGCTGGCTGGCTTTGCCACATTAAGTCTCTCGCTGCTGGAAAAGGCATTAATTATAAGCAGGCAAGAAGAAACTTCTGCAGCATTGATGGCTGCTCTGCTGGGTGCTTTTCCTTGTACTAAGCTTGTTTTCATTAACTTTCCAAATAAATGATAAAAGGCACAGGCATGGGCAACAGAAAGACAAACCCATAATCAATGCAGTAGCTGGCTGGCCTCCTGTGTGTGTGTGAGGAAGCTTTGTTTAGGTCCGTGCAAGCGCACACACACACCCAGGCTTTCCTGCTGAGCAGTTTAACTAATCCAACCAGGAGTATAAAATATTAGCTCCCTAGGAACTCCAGCACTTGGCTACATTCTTGGTGTCGCGGTTCCAAGCTAAAACCAAACTCGCTCGGGGTAGGACGTTTCGTGTTCTGTCTCCAGGCTTGGTAAAAATCAGACAACAAAGAAGTGAATGAATGCATTCTGTTCTTACTGAAATGCAATTTGGACAACTCTCAGGATTTTAATATAAAATACTGATGCCTGTTTTACTGACTATGTTGATTAAAATTGTGGTTACTAATTGTGTTGATTAATTACCACATTTTATATACATGTTAGAGTTCAGAGCACGGATCCGAAAAGAGACTTCCTTCCAAGTGCTGCCCAGACAGAGAGCAAGAAGAACATCTGACTAAAGTTCTGCTTTAAAAGTTGCGAGTTTCCAAGTTTTAAAGGAGTGCTGTGCTCGAGCAGGAGTCACAGTTTTCACTGGCAACTTCAAACTAATCTTCCAGACCTCACAGACAGGTTAAAGAAAACCTGCTGCACCCGTCAGCAGAAACATTTAAAAAAAATTGAAAAAACACACCCCCAATGAGATGCGTTGTTCTAAATAATGATTTTAAAGAAAAATCACAGTATTTTCTGGAGCCTGACTCATGATTTTTAAACATTTGGGGTTTGCCAAACTGCTGGTATAAATCTGGAACCGCTCCACTGACGCCACTGAAAATGCACCAATGTAAAAATGGCATCAGGGAGAACAGAAACAGGCTGAGAGAATTGGACAGCTGGGACCACTAACACAGGCTGTGCATTAGGAAAGATCAAAGACTAATTTTTACAAAACATTTTCGCTTGTTTTTTATTTTGCTGAATTAGGGTAAAACATGGCTCACATTTGCTCTCAGTAGCTTGACAGGCTAAAAATTCTTCCCTGACTTTCGGACACAGCATAATACCAATGGGTATTTAGCCAGCTATTTTTCTGAGATGTATTTTTATCTCCTGTTAGAGCCTTCAGTCACTCGAAATACAAGATTATCTTTCCTCCCAACTGTATGACTGTGGTAAGGATGCCATAGCAGATAAACAGAACCTTCTGGTCCAAAGTCCCATCCCACTCCTGGACTTCATTACTCAGAAACATCCCCATCCTCTTGGCAAGAGGAACAGATACCAACAATAATACCTCTAAAGGTTAAACACATGAACCTTTTGTCATGTTGAAAAAGGGGAGGAAAAAAGGCATTGGAGAGCACTACAAATCAGGGCAACTGACTGCTCAGCAGAAACAGAGGGCAAAGGGTGGGTGCACCATTATCCGGCGGGGAATGTGCTCTCCAGAACCACTGTTCACACCCGTCTGCAGAGAAAACAATCATCATCCTCAGAAGCCCCTCAGAGCTGGCAGTTTTTAGGCACAGACTCTGTGTCAGGAAATGCCGGATCTCGGCAGCAGGCGTGTTACTGATAGGAACGATAAACCAGCAGGGTTATATGAACATGTCTATCTCCAAGGCCAGAAGAAAAGGAAAGCTAAAATCTCCAAGGCCCTTTTGAGAGAATAATCATAAAAGCTACAGACTGCATTTCCCCTTTTTTTTGGTATCGTGATTAAATCTGTTTCTAGCATTACACCTTTAAGAAAGATCAAAGTGAGGCAGTGAGGGAAGGAGGTGCACACTGACTTCCACTAATTGAAGCAAGCTGAAGCCTCCAGCACCTTCTGGGCTTTCCAAAGTTTCCCTCTCTATCTCAGCATTTCCTCTGCCCTCCCCTGCGGCCTCCCTGCCCCAGCCTCTGCAAAAGTATCCAGATGACTGACACAACAGAGATGCCTTTTATAGCTGCCTGGGTACAGGAGCAGGAATAAAACCATCCCAAATCTCAGTATAATCACTGGCAGAAACTCACTGCAGTTCTTCCATTGTTCCGCTTTCATGACTCCTCTTTTCTGTCTTGAAGAGAGGAGATCCAGGTTTAGAAACTCTTAACAACATATGTGTATCAATGCCAGTAACAGTGAAACGCTGCACGCAACTCATCCCAGTAACAAAACCTATCAGAGCAAAGCTGTACTGGGAAAAAAATAGTTTCTCAGCATTACTGTGTGTGCAGCAGGAGTCTTTGCCAATCTCCTCCTACCCCAGACCAACCTAATTAAGCTGCTAGAACTTGCAGTGTAAAGATAACCATGGCATCCCAAGTGGGGCTTTGTAATAACCTGACTCTGACTCAAGCGTGATAACGCTGAAAGCATCGTGGATTCTGCTCTCAGCCAAGCAAGTGCACTTGGATACCCCCATCCTTACCATTTACCTTCTCCAGCGTCTCTGCTTCCTTCTCCCATCCATCTGTGCCTCAATTATAAGCTCTTGGGGAACTCCTGGTAGGTGCTGGCTTCACTGGAGAAGCTGTGAGCCAGGGTCTGTACCAGCCTCTACGGAGGCTGTAATTTCCATCCACTCATCCCACGGTACTTGCGCATGAGCAAGGAAGAGAGTTGCTTGTAAATGCCTCCAAGGGTCAAGCGCAACTTTGCCTTTGATGCTTAATAAAGTTTTGAAATCAAAACCACCATGTAAATGTTGTTCTTATTATCAGGTAGGTGTGCTCTGGTTTTCTTCCAAGGGAGCTCAGCTGCTGAAAGTGGCTGGTGCTACAAGCAGGTCTTGGATGTTCGACATTCAACTTTGCAGGGAGTAGACTGACATAAGAGCTTGGCACACAGCAATGAAAGAGGATGCAATCTGATTTGGCAAATTAGCCCCTGGGATGATGCAGTTGCCATATGTACCTAGGTGCCAAATTTCAAATGGAGCAGAGTGACCTGACCCTGACCTTTAGCTCTGAGCGCTAAATTCCCTCTCCAGGGAGCCTCTCTAGCCTGAAGCGTGTTTCAAAGCTGTGAAGAGAATAAATGTATTCACCTGGGGGATATTTACAGCAGAACATTTGTTTTCACTTATGCTGAAATCTAAGGAGAGTTTTGGTAGAGCCCCTGCATGTCATTCATTCCATCAACAGGTTTTGCAGCTCTTCTTATGCAGGCAGGTGTCTGAGGCCTGTGCAAATCTCTCTGGCTGACCAGGTATCTGATGAAATCTCTGTTCTAGACAACAATTTGCCCAATTTGGGGTTTTTCAAACAGAAGCAAACATCGTCTTCTTTCTCCCTGCTTACCAAAGACACTGCAGGACAAGATAAGGAGGCCGCCAGCTACAAAAATTCACTACTCTTAATAAATATACTCAAGAAGTTTACAAGAAGTATTGTAAATAATTTAACCTACACTTCCAAGAAGCTGAGTGTTTTGTTTAGTTTGGGGTTTCTTTTAATCACTGCACTGCAAACTAGTAGTTAACTTGCTAATTAAAAACAATTGCCTAATGGGTCATCAGGCAGCAAGTAAGACAGGTTAGAAGGAAGAATGAATATTAACTAGAGGTGACACTCAGAGCTTTCTGAGCATCAGACTAGTGTTATGATACCCAAAATACAGGTAAAGTAAAGAAAAGCAAAGGAAGGCAAGCAAAGATTCAAAGACAAGGTAGATCAGTTAAAAATAGTTATACAACTCAAAACAACGTTAGACCTTTCCAGATCAGTTCAATAATGAAATGTCACAAAAGGCATCCTCCATGTGGACATGCTTTCACTTGGCTTTTGGCTTTATCATTTTAGTTGACTTGCATGACTTTTTCTGAGTACCCTGGTATGGACACAAAGCCAGAGATCATCTCAAACATGCCTGCTTTTCTGGAAAGCAGTATCAGTTCTAGAAACGACTGGCTTGCTTTTTGCCAATCCACTGAAATGTCGATGGTTTGAAAACTTACCCAAACACTCTTTCAGACTCAGGTTGGCATGAGAGAGATTGTGGAACTATTCAGAGAAAAGCTGAGATAAGAGCTGAATGCAGTGTTATGGGCTGTGCAGTAGCTTTGGGAAAGGCAGCAGTATAGATGAACCAGGCTTCCATCAGCTAGCAGAAATACAGCTTTATTTTAAGGAACTGAGTCACTTCTGAAATGCACCATTTGTTTAAATCACAGGAAATAAAGGTTTACAACCAGGGACGAGCTTGGCAAACCTTGTTAAGAAAAAACAATGGTTTGTATGATCTGCAGAACCTGATCTCTGGAAGGCTGATACATCCCTAAAAGGAGCAGCAAAAGGCGAGAGAAGGCTCTGCTAAACTTGTGTTTCTATCCAAGTTTCACATAGAGAACATCTGTTTGCACCCTACAACATACACAGGCATTTGATAAACACTTTCTTGCTTCTCACTTTAGGATGGCTCTTTGGCTCACACAAAATCTAACACTACTTTTTATATAGTCTCACTCATTTCAAGTGCCATAAAACCATGCATGCAGAAAGTAAATGCTTAAAGATGCAAAGTAAAGCATTTTAAAAAATCTGAGGAAAAAAATACATAGGGTTGTCCATGCAATCTTAGTTTAGCTCCCCTTTGCAAATATGTTTTAGTTGTGTTTTGTTTTCGAAATCTGGCTCCCACATTTCCTCAGCAATCCCTTCACAGGCTCTGGTTCCCCAACACCACATCAGGCCCACACCTCCACCCCGCAGCACCTGTCATCTTCCTCCACACTGCTGGATGCCAACAGGAAAAGCTGTAAGTGTAAACGGATGTGCTTTTGCCATCTACCATATTCTCTGCTCCAGAACTTTGCTGGCAGCAAGGAGAACTAAGTGGAAGATCTCACTTTGCTGAAGTGTTTCAGCTGAAATTCACCCAAATAATTCAGTCTGAAGAAGACTCTCAATAAGGAAATTCACAATGACAAAGTCTGGGCAGACTGTAAGCATGTGAAAGCAGGGCTTCATGGTATAAACTGTAGGATAACCTTGACATCTGGCTTTCCTTCCTGTCCTGCTTACAGACGGGTGGAGAAGACCTCTGTGTTCTGTGACTTTGAGAAGAATGAAGAGAACACGTCTCCCAAGCTACTCCAAAATAAACAAGGATGATTTGTGTATCCAGGATGACAGCAAAGCTTACCAGTGAGAAGCTTCTAGCAGAGAATGAAGTCAGCTGCACATGACAGAGACAAATGCCTTTTCAAGGAAAAAAATTGTGCAGAGATTGGACAAGATTTTCCATACTCGTTTTGCCTTTAGAAAATAACCCTGAACTTTAGACTTACAAGAACACACTGAGAGACAAGCATCTTTTACCTTGCTGTGGCAGCTTCAGAAGAATTCTAGGAATAAATCATAGGAACAAACAACATAATCATAAAACCCCCTTGCTGCATGACACAGACTAGAGCAGAGGATGTACTCAGACAGTGATTCATGAGCAACGCTCCTGAAACTGCTATTGTGTCATTTTCCAACACCTCCCAATTCCTACCAGCAGGCTAAAGCAGCAATTAAAGAAGTGGGAGTGCTCTGCAAGCCTTCCCTGTCTGTAACAGGCCCACATCCAGCTATTTATTAGGTAATCCAATTACTGTGACGTGACCTTCCTTCATGCATAAATGTCTAGTCAGACTACAGGACAGCCTATCAACCTGGGTGTTTTCCTTAGGACCCAAGCCTCCGTTCCTCTAATAACAGAGGTTATTACAAAACACAGCTACTGCACAAACATTGCACCTCCTCTGCATCTCCTCTCCTCTCATCATATTCCAGTTGTCTGGAGAGCACCCACACGCCCAACCACAACGGGAACAGGTTGAGACCAGTCTCCTTCCTGCACCCACCCCTTGGACCACGCTTTCTTCCAGCCCCCCCTCGCACCTGGGAGGAGCTTCCCACTAACAGCTACAGATCTGCCTCATTATCGTCCTCAACATTTTCTTTTATGGCAATGCCATAGACAGCAGTTAGGCCTCCCAGGTCCCACAAAGCCACTCCTCACCATGTTGTCTTATGGGACCTCTTTAGAGCCCATGCACACTCTCTCCTGCTTTTTCCCTGGAAGATGAGCTACCTGTAGGGGGACAGCCTTTTTGTGAACTAAGTATCCAGCTGAGGATATGGTCCTTGGCTGGAGCTCCTGGGGGCTTTGGTAGAACACACAGGTCATTTCCAGCATCACCAACAGAGCTTTCTTTGGAAATCAGTGGCAAAGCTGCAAGACTGACTATCACGACCCAGGAAAGCAGCACTGCAGAACATGGATTCCTGGCCAGTGTGAGAGGCAAGTCCCCGTTTATACTCCATTTGAAACAGACCTTTTCAAGGGATGCAGGGCTTTTGCTTGGAAATAAGCCAAGGGAGGACCTTGGGCTGTATCCATTGACCTCTGATGACAGAGATTAGATAACAAGTGAATGGAAGTACTTTCAGCAGTGGTGCTGTGTGCTGAGAGACATAATAAAGAGCGTGTATCATGGCAATACTCAGCATATATAATTCCCTGGAGAGACTACCCAGTGAGAAAAAAAGGTTTTGGCATGTCCCTGTTTGTTACACTGATTTTCCTGACTTTCCTGAAGGAGAGAATACTTTCCAGCTCACTCCTGCTCTGAAAAATGCTACAGCCTCTGCAAACTCCAGAAGAAACTTGCAGTTCTTGATGCTCAAGGTTCACTTCAAACCTTTATTTCCTTTGATTCAATGTTTTTCACACCATGTTTAAACATAAATGTCTGATAAAGTAAGAATCAAAAGTTAAGGCATAGGAGAGGAAGACATGCAGGTGGAAGGGCAAGTACACCTCTGGCCAAGTGCAAATGATAAATAAACCCAAAACCAGTAAGGGAGTTTCTAAACAGAACAGATCACAGCAGCCTGTCCGGAGGTCTGTCAGGAAGGGTTCACAAACAACATCCAAGCCACGGCCACAGGTACAGAGTCTAAAGCTCCTCTCCCTGCTCCGTGTCTCCTTTGCCCTGTGCAGGCAGAGGCAGCTGCTGTGAGGAACAAGGAACACTTCTTGCCTGTGTGAAGCTTTACTGAGCCCTGGAAACATCACAGATGCCTTCGTGGAGCAGCTGATCTGGACAGGAATCCCAGTAATCAAATCACGGCGGTGGCTTCAATGCGATTCCCCCACCACTGTACGAAAGGCCACTGGCAAGGATTACCCAGGACAATTTAATTATGTGTGAAAACAGCTGCAAAGCTTTATGGGGTTTTAGGGTTGTTGTTCTTTGGATAGGAGGAGGGAAAGGAGAGGGAATCAGACATGGAGTGAGCTGGCTGGGAATGACCTGTGATGGCAGGGAAACACCCTGTCATACACACGAGTAAAAGATTAAGGACTGATACATACAAAGCCAGTTTTTCTCAAAGGGCTTGCTTTTCATGACTTGTCACCTGGAACGGGGTCAGTGTGACCTGCTGCACCCCACAGCCCTAGTGCCATAAGAGATGACTGCTCATTTCCTGCACACACCTTCATCCAGAGAAAAGCCTGCTTTGCCCTGTTTACCTGTGTATCCATGTTAAAAGACCATGTTGGCCTAAGGGACAGTGAGGTGTGTTCTTGCTGAAACTAGATGAAATCTTGGTCATACTTAAACAAAACAGGATTTTATTGCTGCCTTTGAACAGGCCAGAGATTTGCCCGTGAGAATACAGTGTCTGGAGAACAGAAGGTAACAAGGAAAAATTACACATTGTCTTTTAGACCAACTTTTCTCTCCTTGATTCCATTAAAAGGTCCCTGGGCCTTGTAAAATATCTGTAGAGGAAAACAAACCACCACAGAGAATACTTCAGTGGGTATTACTTTCCTCAGGCATGATGAGAGCTCATCAATGCAGTCTGTAAGCTATTTGATTTAAGGACTCCACCAAACATGTCTCACACAATAATTACAATACATGTGGTATTTGTTTGGTTTTGTTTTTATTTCAGTTTTATTTCTGGATTCTACTTTGCTCTGTAAGTTATTTTTCTTGCATGACAAGCAATATCCAGTTATTCATGCACTGCCTTTTTTGTTTTAAGTTGACATTTTGCCTGAACTTAAGACAAGATGCTTACTAGAGGTTCTCCTAGCTTCAGTGAGGTCTCCCATACCATTCTGGCTTTAAAAAACTAGTACATACTAAACCTAATACACATGAAAGCAAGGCACACACAGTTAGTGACATCAGCCACAATTTCCATTCCACACGCGTGTATGTTCTCTGTCTATGCACAATGGTGCTTCCAACCTGAAAACAATGCATTCAAGGAAAGAAATATGGGTTTGTGTGATGGGATTTCCAGTGGAGCCTCAAGGACTTTGGTATCCCCAGACTATAAAGAAAGTCCAGAGAACAGAATGCTTAACATCTCCAGCCTCCTTTGAATTCCCAGTCTTACTGAATGAAGAATAAAGAAAGCAGGAATCCACTAATTAAAGAGAAATGGGGCTTATTTGTCTTGGTTTCTGAAGTCACAGTTCTCCACTTCTGAAAACACAAGTTTCTCACCAGTTCTTTTCTGCCCTAGGGCTGTGACCTAAGCAGCTTAAATGATACACAGATTTTGGTCGAAATCTGCTCCTTATTTACTGGACTTCAAATGTGCAAGCAATTACTGAATGGGTCTCGTTTATTGAATAAAAGTATTTAGGCATTATGTTTACAAAGGCCTAGAAACATTAAAATCTAGTGAAAAACAATTATTTTTACAGAATACATCTGCAAGCAATATGAAGTCATTTTGTTTTTGTAAATTTCTCCGTAATAGACTTATTGTTGATGTGGAAAATGTTCACATTGCAGCAGTGAATAATTTTGAAATGCCAAACTTAATAAAGGAGAAATTATTGCAAATAATATCACAGCCCTTAAAGGAAAAAAAAAAAAAAGCCAAAATACCCGCGGTTTCCTGACTAGTCAATCCTCCTCAGATTGGCAGAACCTCTTCAGACTAATCAGGAAGAGTTAGACAAATAGTTACTTTATTATGGAGGCTGTCAAATAAATCAGAATCTGGCAAGCAACTGTTTTTGAGCCCTGCAGCCGGCCTGGCTTCTTTTCCTGTAAACCCAAGGCAGTTACAACAGACCCACGGATGTGAGTGTTTGTCTGCAGAGCAACGTGTGGGCTTCAGGCCTCTAAACAAAACTTCTTCCAAATCTGGGCCAGCATTTTTCTTGGCTTCCTCAGGTTTTGTTGTGGAACATGGCTGAGAGAAGAAATGTTTTCTAACCAATTAATTCAAGTCACTGCTGTTATTTTTAATGGAGAGCTCTGAAGCTCAGCTCACAAAGGGTAATGAGAAAATAATGTTTTAAACAACATCATCAGAGGAATTAGGCCATGGACTTGAACTACATTATCCAGTTCTAGCCGCAAAGTTATTCTGCACCCCCAGTGTTTGCTCTTTACAATGGCATGATGAATGAGAATTTTGCCTAAGGTACAAGCCTGAGACCCAGCCACAACTGAAGGTCAGAACAGCGAGATTCAGCACTCAGCCACAAGAAATGGGCTCTTGTGCTGCTGCAGCCCTGACTCCAAACGCGCTCCCAGCGCCCGTGGGCTTCATGTGTTTGGGAGTGAGTGAAAACCGAGATCTGGTTTTAGTAGGGTACTGGGGCACTGGCTTAATCTGCTGTCTCACAGCACTTCAGCAAGTACTGAAACTGATGCAGAGGAGACTCAGGTACCTGATTAGCATTGCTCAGTCATTCTGCTGAATAGAGGGAAGAAGAGTAACTACATCAAGAGATAACAACATCACCTCTTCTACCTCCATTCAATCCTTTCTGTGTTTATCTTCATCGCACAACATTTACTTGAAAGACAACCACAAGGCAGAGGGGAAGGCAAAAAGGAGACAGGGCAGGGAGGGAGAAGAAAGTTTGAAATGATACTCCAGAATGGATCTAATGATCACTGGCGCTTACAGGCCTGTTTGAAATGTTTGCAAGCACTGCTACTATACCGAATATATCCACCAGCTGAACAGCCAAGAATTGCAGCTGGAAACTGTAAGATTGCCCAGGCAGGAACTGTCCTTCCTCCCACCTCCTTTACATCCCCGGCAATGCAAACTGGCAGCACTGACAAATCAATTCAACACCAGTGATCATACAGACTGGCTAAGAAGGTGGGATATAATAACTCCTGAAACTTGTAAGATGGCTTAAAAACATCCCTTTCTTTTTTGCACTAGACCAGATTAAAAGAAAGTAGCACAGACAGACTTGCACCTGCTTCCAGATGAAAGTGGTAGCTGGTGCAGTGCTATTCTTAATATGAATTAACTTCTAATACACATCTGCTTTAGTTCTAATTGACTTTACAGTGCTACTAAAAATAACTGGCAGGAATACTTCTCCCCTTCCCTGTGTCTCAATATGGATTCTCTGTCTTACGGATCCTAAAATGTAACATTTCCAGTAAACACAAACAACCACTACCTGCACACCATCCTATACATAACATTTGGTAGGTTTTGTGGGGAAGAGCCACAGATTTGTCCTTGAAGCCTATTTTATGGAGAAAACCACCAACGAGAGATTGGCATCTTACAGCCCAGGGCCACCAGCACAGGCAGAGCAGAGGAGGTGCCAGTGATGCTGTCAGACAAAAACTGAGAGATGGGAAAAGGACAAGAAACTCATGTTTCACAAAAAAACCCAGGACTAAAAATACAAGGATAGGAGGGAGACCTTTTTGGCAGGATATATGTTGTTTTATGGGAACAAGCTCAATAATCACAGTACAAAAAACTGTACTTCCTTCAACTTCACCTTTTGCAGGCAGGACGAGGTTATCTACAAATTTAAAGAGGGTGAAAACGGCTGCAGTCACTCAGTAACTGTGTCCATAACATATAGTGACATGTATAACACACACTGGTCACTTCAGCCACCTTTGTGGCAATTAATAAAAAGAACAGACACCTTAAAATCTTTGTTGGTTACCAAAGGTTACTCCGCACTTTTACCCTTGCATGATACCTTAATTCAGGTTCTATATGAATGGGGTCCCCTTCAATTTTAGGCTAATGTTCTTTTATATTTATAATATTCAGGATAGCTACACATACTTGATTACCTTTAAAACACTTATCATGATTCCATTTAAAAATAAATGAATCCCATTTAAAAGTGACTTGTCCCCATCTTCTAGTATTTATGGACAAGGACATATGGGGCTGATTTCCCTCATTATTAAGAAGCATGTCTGAGGCTTAAATCACCTAAATTATTCATTGACAGCAATTGGGCTACTCATACAAACTCCTACTTACATAAGCAGTCCCACTGATAGACCACTCAAGTGGATGAAGATGGCTGAACAGATTTTGGGATGCACGGAGCATCCACAGACTCTACTGACTTTGATTAGGGTGAGGAGTACTTTTGAAAATGGGGCCCCACCTTCACTAATTAATATAATTTAGCTGAGACTTTCAACATGGTTGTTCTGAATGACTTTTTCTTCACAGGTCACCATGACTGAGGTCCTGAGTGGTGATCAGCAGCAGCTGAAGGAACAGGAGTGACTGTGCATCAATTACCTCAACAAAAGCCCAACCTGTTACCAGACATTTCTAGAGCACTGTTGTACACGGGACTTCCCTTTTTGCTGTGGGTTCACAGCGATCCTGAGAGTGGCCAGACACAAGGTGGACATCTCTGCCCAACGCGGGCTATGAAAGCTTTCACGAAGAACAAAGCCAGTTCTAAGCAAATAAAGAAAATCATCTTCAAGCAGCAGAAAATGCCCATCTCTAGTGTGAATTTTCCTGTTTCTGCAATACTGAAATCGGAGACAGGAGGTGGATAAATCAACTGCATTGTTCAGCTTGGACTGTAACATTCCAAATAACAAAGGCTGTAAGCATTTAAAATTCTGCTTTAAAGAGACTTTCCAGCCTATCACAGACTACTGTGCTCTCTGACCACCTCAGCACTGGAAGACCTTGAGCTAACTGATAGCATGTTTCCAATCAGTGGAGTCAGTGAGAGAACAGGAATCATCCTTCATGGAAAAAAAAAGTTATTGTTATTCTTTGCAACGTTTTATTTTTAATTAAAAAGACATGTTTCTTGCTCTCCTCAGAATGAGCCAAAGGAACATTTGCAGTCGTTTTCAGGTCACATTATACTGCACATATTGCAGCTGATTTCACAGCTATGTGGGCAAATTACTGTTTTTCTGCACAACTAAATCATTATCAAGGTAAAAGCAGACAGTGAGCACCACCAACACCTAGAGGTTACAATATATTTTAGGAAAACATGGTCTAGCTCTTGGAAGAAGACACTTTCATATATCAGCCATTTCTCTCTTCCCTGCCCAGCCCCAACCCCGAGCCCCAGCACATCCTGGACTTTGTTCCTATATGTGATCCTGATGGTAAAGATTTTGTTTCTGTTTCCCCTAAGAAAGGCAAAAAGGTTAGTAAGTCTTTAAACTCTCAGTTCTTATGGCTGTTAATATTTCACATTGCCAGCAGGGAAAGGAATTAAAACTGCCAGTAGCTATCCAGATAGATCTTAAAATCCCCTTCCCTCCCCCTTCTCTCTGCCTCCCTCAGCTTCAGAGGATATTTTCCCCGCAAATTGGTTTTAAATTAAGGAAGGTGATGAAGGCAATGTGCCGTCTCAGCATTTTCCCAGGTGCACTTAATCTAATTTCATTAAGGAGATCAGGACAGATGATCGCTACAGTCGAAACATTAAGTCTGTCCATTTTTGTATAAAAAAACCATTAAGTCTGTCAAAGTGTCGGCGGGTGGGCTGTTTATTATTGGAGATGAAGGCGCGCTTTGCTTCCCCAATAAACTGTCAGGAGTAGTAAACCACAAATTAAGTCAGCTGCTGCCAAAGATTTAGGCAAAGATCTCCAACTAATTTTGACACAGGTGTGGCAAAGGCCAAGGCAAGGTTTGGAAGCCTTGGAAACCTTGGAAACCAAGTCCGCTGTGTGTGTTTGAGATATTCCGATCTGACCATTGAAGAGTGGAAGACTGGGCATCAGCGGGAATGATCAAGGCTGATGCTTCTGACACTCCAGACACAGCGCTGACGGGAGCTGTGCAGCACCCTGTGCCCCAGAGCACAACCTGCAGAGCTCACCCTAAGCAGACAAGAACTCATAAAAGCCTCATTTAAGCCACCGCTCTGTTTTGAACTTACGCACAGCTTTGACTGAAATGTAGAATCACATTCCTCAGACAGCCATACAGGTATCAAAGAAAATTAGAGGAAACTCATCAAAATGCAAATGAAACTTTGGAAGACCAAGAGCCATAACAGGAATCAAGTGAAGCTTTCAGATACTACAAAACCAAACATGAGCCACTTGCTAAGGAGAACATTTTCCTTCTCAAAAAAAAATGCAGCTGGGTAGAACTCAGCTATTAAAGACCACCAGGAGATGTTAAAAAGTATAAAATATTAACTGGAGTTACACCAGCTTTACAGTACATACAGAGAAACTAATAATGACTAATATGGAATCAGAAGTGACATTCTAACTGGCATTTTGTGATGAGGGAAAAGTCTCATGTTTGCAGATAATGTGCTTTGAGCATTAATGGTGGGCAGAGCAGAGGAATGTTCATTTTCCCATCCCAGGTGCAGCCAGAGCAGGAACAGAGTTGTATCCTTTATTCCTGCCCAGGGGACACAGTGCTGCACACTGTGCCCTTCTGTATTACTTAACCTGGCAAACGATTTTGGAATACAGGAATGAGAAACTCTGCAAGCCAAATGAGGGCCTGCAATTGTGGCTATTGGAGCATGCATCCTCCAGAATTCTCATCTCCTTGGCATCTTTACGGTTAATTATATCGTTCGATTTAATTAATTGAATTGCCTAACTCAATTGCCAATTCCCATCACCTGCCTACTCTGTTATCTTCTATCCGATCACCTTCCAAGGAGTTACTGCCATTGCACAGGAAGCCCTTTGGAGCTCAGACTAAGTTATAATGGTGTTTCTTGATGTGGGCAGACAGCTGTACGTGATTGCTCTCTTCCCTGTTGCCTCAGATCTTAAAAGTCTTTTCACAAGGTCCCTGGTAAGGTAAGAAAATGCTCATGGATGGGGAACTGGAAGAGGGAGATGTTAAACAATGGAGAAAGCAGAGAGCCAGGGACACGCTGACTGCCAGCAACAGAACTGGTATTATCCTGTTGTGCCCAAGAGCTCTCCATAAGATCTCTTCAACCCTTTTATGTGAGTTAATGATGGCTTTTTTCCAGCAAACTAGAAGGCTCTTCTCATTGTTTGCTCTGAAACCTCTTTTCCACATTTTCAAGAATGAATATGGGCACCACAGACTGTGATGACTCAGCTTGTTATATACAGACTAATGTACTTAAAATTTGAGTTTTTGTCTGGAAAAGAGAAAAACACAAAATCTCAGTAGGAGGGAGCACATTGATGCTGAAGCTTTGACTCTTTCATTTTTTCAAACTGCATTATTGCTTTATTTAAATATAAAGGTCAAGAAGGGCTATTATTACTAATAATATTTACTGCAGTTGTAGTAGAGAAGCACAACTTGGAAGGCTCCTCTCCCTCTGGAAGGACTTGCAGGGCTTAACTCAACTGCCCCAGGTCTCAGCGGGAACCTTTGTGTCTGCTCCCCGCACATGGTGGGTGGAATGATGGAAGCCCCGGGCATGCCAAGTCTCTCCCCCATCTGGCATTTCCCAAAGAGCAACTGAGTGAACTGGGTATGTGGTGGGCTTAGAGGATGCTATTTTTCTGGTAAATCTATTCACGGAGAACGATGAAATAAAACAAATTCACTGAGTGGTGAATTTTTGTCTTCCTGTACTGGCAACAACATTACATTTGCCTGTTTATAGCACCCAAATCGTTCAAGGGCTACAGGGTTATTTTAAATTCAATATTTTGATATTGTTTAAAAAGCAGATCTGTTTCTAATAACAACATGCAGATTGTCTGTAAAACAGAGGCTTTCTTCCATTAGAGGAACTAACAGTCCTAACAGTTATTACTATATGGGAGTCAGCTTTCTCACTAGTTTTCACTCTGTATCACTGGATTTTCAGTCTGTAAGAATTAAACCTTAGCAGAAGCTCTGATTCTGTGAATGTATGTACATGCACATGCATCACACTACTGTGTGATGCTAAGCCTGCAGCAGAGCCCAGCCATGCACATCCACAAGGGCATTCAGCACTGCTGCCCAGAAGCCAGAGCATCCTTTGGTAAAAACCACTTCAGTTCTGTCTGAGATGCCAGCTGGGAAGTAACTGGCAAATGGAGATTTCTCATTATTAGCCACAGCTGAAAACTGTCATAGACTGAAGTGTAATGCTAACAGAAGTGCAAATACTGCTATGTGAAAGGCCTCGGTTCAATTCCATGTTTGATCTTTCCCTTCTGCTGCAACCAGTATTAATCTCAATTTCTGGAAAAGTACCAAGTTTAAATTCTCAGAGAAAAGGACAATCGAATGATGGATAAAACCAGTTTGGGACCTTGCTCTGGGTAGGCTTCAAAAATAGCAAATAACAGATTATCTGAAGCGGGAACCAAACTTCCAGCCTCACAAGAACAACAGACTTATCAGATGAAACCCATTTTTTCCATTGCCATACACAGACAAACACACAGAATGACCATTCCTACTAGAGCAACTCCTAGACCTCTCTTCATTTTTACATCCCTTTCTCCTGCTGCCTGAACTATGATTTTTCCTGTGGGCTTGTGGATACCCTTTCAAGGTCAACACAGCTGAAACAACAGTGATAATTTCATCCCCCAGATCATCCGTACAGTTTATTCTTGTCATTGCTTCTACTCTTATCACCTCCGTCTCTCACTCAAGCCCACAGTTCTCAGCACTCTCTTTGACTCACAACACTACTGACATCAAAATATTCAACCTATGTTTTAAGTCTTGTATGTCCTTGTCCTCTATAACATAATGAGCATCCTCTGTTTATCCACACAACTAAATTCTTGGTCAAGCTACCTCACCCTTCATTTACCATTTTATCTTTCCTTTGGTGACAGATGTTACTGTGTCCTTGTGCCAAGGAAAAGTTGCTGCAAGATCATTTTCCTAGTCTGTGGCTTTGCTTCCTACACAACTTCTCACTTCCTGAATGGCAAACTATCACTCTTTGTGTTTTGACTCTTTCACAGCTTACCTCTTCTTCCCAACACTGACATTCAGCACTGCTGTAAACTTTCATCTCTCACTGGTCTGATTTGATCACCCCCTTGTTAAACTTTCAAATAAGCACCTCCTCACTACTTACCACCGTGCCTTTTGCTACAGAGGATAACTTGCCATTCACGGCCATAAAGCTACCTGACTTTCCCTCTCAAATACCTCCTAAAACCTTATTCCCTACAAATATCCCCTTTAGATTAATACCTACGAAATCAAAGCTGGACAACAACGAGGCTGCTGGCATACTGAAACAGTGCTGCTGTTGACAAAGTGTTTCCCTGTTTACCTGGGTCCCTTCTCTCTAATCTGATCCTTAAGCCATGAGCTGTTGTGTGTTTTTACAGCACGTAGCAGGATGGGAACCCAGCCTCAGGTGGAGGGATCACAGCACCACCGTGCTGCCCCCCTCCCATCTATCACAGGCTAAACTGCACCTGTTCTCTTGTTCCTGCCGACTTCCAGGCACCTACTGGGACTCTGGAATTAGCAAACTACATCATGGCAAGGCTGATTCACACTGCCACAAGCACAGCCTAAGGAACTCACTGGGCTGCTGCAGAAAGTCATGAGAAAAAAATGACTTCAAAACTTTTTGTCTCCACCTCGGATTTAACTTTACCTGTATCAGAGGTTGCTTGCTGTAGCTAAAGCACAAACTACAGAACAACTATACAGTAAATACTGACTGAACTTAGAAATACAGTTCCATTTTTTGCACATCTTAGCATCACATTAAATGAAGAATGCTTGATATCTAACCCCTGATTTGGAGAGCTCACTTACATGGTGGGGCCATGTAATTAAGCTGACAACCCCCAATTTCACACAGAGCAGACAGAAGTCCAAGACTGAAAGCACATGAACACTGAATTACTTTTAAAGAAAGAAACAGGCGCTTTTTTAATGCAATCTTGAACACTTATTAAAAAAATGAGAGCACCATTTTGGAGTAACGAGCAGAGATTACTCATTCCCTTGTTTTACCCAAGTTGACTTTTGGCTTTCTGCAGAACACCATTTAACAGAGCACATTACCAAGCTGCTAGCCACTTTTCACAGTGATGCTAAAGCAGGTAAGAGACAATAATTGGAACTGTTGATGGTTTATATTACTCTATTATGTTAATGTTCACTAAAGTATGCCATAAGCTCTCTCATTACATGTGTATAAACCAATTCTCTGTGGTGTTATTCCTGTGCTAAATGCTATAACTACATAAATCTTGAATTAATGGAGACTTTATAGTTCCTGAAAATGAAGGGTAATTGCTATCTGTTAATGCTGTTGTTGCTATTAAAGGAAGTATATATTTTCAGTAACAATGTTTATGGACCGTGAGCTTCACGTCTCAGCTACTGCACAGAGCAGAGACAGTGTAATACAAGTATCAGACTGACTCCCTTTCTCTCCCTCCTCCCTCTCAAAAAGCACAGTATCATTTCCACAGCTTCAGCAAGCAACACTGCAATCCTCCTAACAGCTGAAGAGTCCAAACCAATGTCCTTCATTGAACACAGAGTAAAGGAAACAGGATTTGCATTGCCATCTCTGGGAACGCATGATTTGCTAAGTTTCTCGCTTGGTTAAATGGCTGGACAGCTCACTTTATTAGTCTGGGTACCTCGAACAGTTCTGTGAGAAGCGTGTGGTGACAGAATGATAGGTGTGAGAAAGTATCATCCCACTTACTTCCTCTGAGATTTCAGCAGTGATGCAGAAGTGAAAGGCTATACTTGGCCAGAAACAGTTCTCAGAAAGTAGATGGGATTGACAAGTCCCCAGCCTTGAGCTCCTCTTTTCCGATTATTAAAAACAGCAGCGCAATGTTTGGAAACACTCTCACAATCCGCTGTGAAACTGTACCTTGCACTAAAGTCATGGCTCCTCTTTCTGATACACTGTATGTGTGACTGACTTTGCTCAATTGCTTTTCTCCCCTGGAGCCCTGCACTGCACTGCACGAGGAAAAAACCCAAACCATCAGGAGTGTGTTTATATTTTACAATGCAGTGAGGGTAAAACCTTAATTTTACTCTAACGTCTATGTTTGAAAACATTAAGAGCTCAATAGCCCATATACCTATGAGCTAAATAAATAGTGGATAATTACTAGCATGGTATAGAGAGAGAAGTAGGAGGTGGAAAATTTCAGTTTCGCTTCTAGCTCTGTCGCTGACTCAGTTTGTACTTGTACATGAACTTTTTTGTCTGCTTTCCTCGTGATTTTTATGCAGACAAGACTGATCCGCTGTTTATGACTAACAAAATATGTTATGCAAATCAAAAGTACATTAGTAATTCCTGCCCTGCCCTTCCTTAGTGCCAGCGTGTGTAGGTGAACCTCGACAACGCTGGTTCTTGCTGACCAGGCAGCAGAGCAGCATTGCTCCGTGGCAGTGGGGAATGAAGCCGACCCATCACGTAATTCGGGAAGGCTGGTGCTGGGCTAGGCTGTATGCTGAACACTCCATCTGGCTGCAACAGCCTGGCAGCATTGTCAGGAGATACATTTTGCCGTCACACGGATGGAGGAAAATGAGCGTAGTCCCTCAGGACAGCCACACCAAAATTTTTATAGCTCTTTGTTGCATCAGTCAGGTTAAGTTTTAGACAAACACTGAATGAGTTTCCAGGGGAGCATAGCATGTCAAGTATCGAGAGAGAGTCAGGCTGCCCCTGCGTTCCCCAACTGGAAGCAGTGTTGCACTCACATTATCCCCACGAAAGGTTTGAAGCATCTTCACTTCAACCCTGGTGAATTTACATGTGTGTGCCCACATCTTTGCTGACAAGAAAAGCAACCCCACTTAATTCCAGAGACCTATTTAATAGAACCGTGTCATGTTTCACGTGTCTACAGATCAGCCAAGAGATAGAAAGATGATGATCTTGTGCTGCTCTCCTTATGAAGAAAAGAAATGTTATTATTAAGGCAGAGTCACCTTAAGGAGAAGGTAGCTGGGAAATAGGGAGCCTAGAAGGTCAAATTACAGTTACAGAAATGTAAAGAAATGTCATATTAATGGTAAGGAACACTATAATAGCCTTTCATTTGCTGTAAAGGACAGCAAGTTACCAGCCAAACACAATGCAGCTTCCTCTGAAGGTAACCTCAGATCCCACATTCTGAAAGCTAATCAATGTTGTTCAGATTTCAATTTCTTCTCTACAAGGTGAAGTCAAACCTAATCTAACAAACGTCAGTCTCAGATGTAATGCCGCTAGCTGGGTCTACCAGTGTAATTTAGATAATCATTAATAGCATAGCTGTATAATAAAACTACATGTCACTTACAACTTCATCTGAGGTTTGACTGGCAGATCTTTAAACAGTTTTCTAAGTGATTGCTTTTACTTCCTTTGATTGGGCAGTCTAAGAAACGTTTTAACCCCATGGTATCTAAGCTTTTAGGGAATAATATTTTACCCTCACCACCCCTGCTGTCAGCTCTGCTGCTGTGTAACCTTGTAAGAAACAGAACTTGGGGAGAGAGGTGGTTTCAGGGAGTGACTTTACACATATATACACATATAAAGTTAAAATAGTATGAAATAAAATATGTACAGTTTCTTTCATTCAACACACACGATTTAAATGTTTTTCTTCAATCAAGCCTTCATCTCAAAACACAGCTTTTGCCATACTCCATGGATATTTAATATCTGATGGCATTTTTAAAAGAAGAAGTTGAAGAAACCCTAATATTTCTAAAGTTCTACCAATACTAACAAAAATAAAAAGACTTAGCCAGGAGAAGCTGTTAGAGCAGCCTCTTGAACTCGTGGTAACCTCCGATGCACGGCTGCAGCCAGGTGTGCTGCTGAGGACACAGGGCTATCTGAAGTCAGCCTTTACTTCTGTAATGCTGATCCAGGAGAAAACTCTGTGCCACAGCTTCTCATGAATGAATGCAAGAGACTGGATAGCCAAAATATAATAAAGGTTTGATGAAGATCTGACCTGAGACTGCCAGGTTTGATGTGCCACAAGCTGGCAAGGAATACACAAGTCTTTTATGCATTTGATGCTTAAAAGCATGGTGCCACAGGTGCTGCACAGTGGGACTTGTCTGTTTTCCTTGCAGAGGTGAACAAGAAATCCCCATACACAAACACACAACTACAACCTTTCAATGACCAACCTCTGTATTCAAAAGAAGGTCAGAAAAATCATTGCTCTGTGGTAAATATGCATGCAACACGACAAAACACTCCTTGACAGTTACCACACTGCCTTGGAGGGCAGGTCCCATCTTCTAACCTGATTACAAAATTGACATCTTCAAAAGTTACTATGTATAAAATACGGGCTCCTGATGAGTTATCAGAGGAAAATTGCTCTGATACAGCACTAACAGTATAACTCGGGTCTCACCAAATGCTCACATAATAATCAATAAAGACTATTATGTAACAGGACTTTCTTTCCTGTAAACAGAAGCTAGTGAAGATCACAGAGCAGCTAATCTGATGCTTTCTCATTCATTGTAGATATTTTTAAATTTAACATGAAGACTGGAGGAAAATGTTATTTTCAAATTCACTCTTATTTTGACTATCAGGGAATTTCCAAGCATTTGAAATAAGAAAATTCAGTCTTACCTTATCGTCAATATCGCTCTCGCTGTCACACTGTGGATTAGAGAGAGAAAAAAAGATTTTGAGAAACACCTTTATGTATAGGGATCTTTTGCATCATCCTCTTAAATCTTTAGGATAGCTGTTTATGATGTTCACAGTTCAATGAAAGACACTTCTGATGTTTGCAGTAATGCCTTTTACACTGCTAGCATAAACCAGACAAAGCCAGATTCTCTCTAATACAAATTTATGGTGTACTCCTACTTGGATGGGGGAATGCAAACTTTAAACAAAAAAGACAATCCGTGATGCATTATAACAACCACAGTAACATGAGTACCACAACAAAAAGCATGCCTTTTTATCATCCCAAATTGTGGAATATATAGTAACAGTTTTGCATTGCTTCACCTTGATAAACACTTTGTCATCTAACAAGGAAACTGTGAAACTGGCAATCAATTTCTAATTTAATGAGTGGTACCAAGAATAGCGATTAAAATACATCATAAATTCTGGTACATTTTTTAGTTCGAATGAGATCACGATCCCAGGAGGAAGTGTTTACTTAAAGAGCTTTGGAGTGCAATCTCTTTCAGGCTCTGAAAATTAAATGCTCTATTTTCACAGCACAAACGATGGAAAGATAACTTTAGCACTGAACATTTCAGGACATGCACATCTTGCTGGCTGGAGCTCCCAAAGATTTACAGTTTGTAACAGAAGTAAATCTCTTGGTGTCTGTTATGCTGACAGAAGTGGTCAGTGTGTTTGTAGCCTTGGTGCCCAGTGGGAATTTTCTCCTTCAGCCAACTGCTGATGGGGATGGCCTGGTGGGTTTCCGTAACTGGCAGCACCTTATAGAATTCACTGGGTCAACACGAGGGGACTCTGCAAGCCAGCAGTGACAAGCCCCAAACGTGGAAATGGGCCATGAGAGTACACATGCTTCGGTGTCATGAATGTAAAAGAAGGAATAGATCTGTTTGGTCATTTTGTCCAGATTTCCTCCTGGAGTGGGGAAGGGGGATCTTTCCTGTCACATCCTTCATCCTAAAGTCACACAGCAGAAATTGCAGCTGTTAAGTTCTTAAGTTTTCTGCTAATTTATGATAGAATATTTAATCTCTTCTTCTATTTGGTACATGAAATGACTGACCCCATATACTTGAGGAATCTTTTATTTTTAAATTCTCTGAAACACACTGAGCATATGAAGAGCCCCAACAATACTGGAGGAATCTCCCACAGTGATTCTGCAGGGAAGAGTGCTCAGCTTCACAACTGACACCTTATTCCCATTTTACTGTAGCAACAATGCTTGGTTTAAGGAATCTGTTTTTCTATAGTCCTGATTGCGCAGAACTCCTTTTCTTTCAGAATGAAACTATTTTACACTGCACCACATGATCCATAGCATGTTTTTCACAGAGAAATCCAACTGTTTAGTAGGATGTGCACAGATCTAATTGTATGTGTAACCACTCTGAAAAAGAAAGAATCTGAAGAAAAATGGAAGAAGTGACAGGACACTGCTTTGCAGGGGCCAGGAGCTGTGGGTGGGCAAGTTGTATGGGAATAACCAATGTTAATACCAGCAAACTGCACAACGTCCCAGCCAATTACTTTGTAGTAGGCAAGAACATCAGACAGCCATGTCTTTAGTAAATACCTTGCCATAAGCTATTTGTGCCTTTTTTGTGACTTTTATTCTGTCACTGACCTTTATGAAAATTATTATATGAAATACGGTTTCTGTTTATTTCACAAACCAAAAGTAAAATCAATCCTGATAAATCATCATGAGCAGCCATCTGCTGACTTCCCCAAACCCGTGTCACGGAACCACAAACAATTAGAAGTCTCTGCTCTGGCTTGGAATGGGACTAATTGTCCATCACGCCGAGACAGCTGAAACAGGTTTGCTGGGCAAAGGCTGCCCCAGTACCTGCTGCATTTGTGCTTGCTCAAGACAGCGATAACTCACGCTGACAGAGCAACACATTCATCACAACCGAGGTGGGGGGTGGGGGAAGATGCAGTCACAGCAGTCCTCTTCTTATTATTTACGTGCTCCTGAGAAACACTGGCTGAGTGGAGGGAAGCCTTTCACCTCCACCCAGGGGGGGCTCAAATCAAGGCCTAATGCTACAGGGACTGTGCATTCCCCCAAAACACCAGCATAATGGAGTGGGTCACAAAGACCTTGTTATTTTATCCTTTAAAGCCGGTCTGCACAAAACTATCCTCAGCTACCATTTTAATTTTGGTGCTCATTCAATGTGAACACTTGTATTTTAGAGGCAGAATATTTTGGCGACGTGATTTGTGGTTCAGACTAAAGCATGTTACAGTAGAATTACACCTATCACAAGAATG
Source organism: Machaerirhynchus nigripectus (assembly GCA_013397975.1). NCBI lineage: Eukaryota > Metazoa > Chordata > Aves > Passeriformes > Dicruridae > Machaerirhynchus > Machaerirhynchus nigripectus. Next base: position 1,352,214 of record VZRQ01002109.1, read on the forward strand.
GCATAAAAATAAGTTAGCACACACAGCCATGGGTTTCTTCAATTTGTATGCTTAGGCAATATCAATACAAATTTTAATTCTAATAGGGGCTTAAAGAATTATACGCTGCAGTAATAAAATAACCAAATAAATTAAACTCCAAAATCCATTGACTAGAAAGCATTCAAAATTATCATTAAAACTCAGATGCTTTTTCCTATGAGTCCTGGTTTAATAAAACCTCAGTACTGTAAACATTACCAAATTTAGCTTAAAAATATCTGAGATGTAAACAATTTTTTAAACTTTAGTAACCATTATTATTCAAATACAAAGTAGTATTTTAGTCTTCTCTGTTTCTGTAACAAAACTTGTCTTCCTATTTCTTACCGCACTATGACATTTAAAAAAAAAAAAAGAGGAGAGGGCTTTTTGTGTTGAAAACAGATTTGACCTCCAAAATTTGTATACCTGTAGTGAGTATAAAACCCTATTACAGATGGTTTATATTATTAAAAGGTGCAGAACTGCTTTATTTAGATGCCTAGGTTTTTTTTGTACCTGTGCAACTTTGCTCATGTAGATAAGTGAAAGCTGCAAAAAGCCAGTGAACCATCAAATCCACATGCTGAATTTTATAAACAGACATATGAATGAAGCAAACATCTGCTCTCTGAGGACACATTTTTCCCCATTCAGGATCTGTAAAGACTTCATAATTAATTGCTTTTAAAATGGAAAAGACAGCAAAGAATTTTGCTTCATTTTAGCTTACATCTTCCTTACTTTAATCATGATTGCATCAGTCTTGCAACAGCATCAGTCTTGCAACTGCAGAAGCCAGCAGGGCTGTGGACACAGATCCACACATGAATGTGGCTCCGTGTGGACACAGAGCCTTCCCTGAAGCTGTGACTGCAAGATGAGTGGTTTAAAAACTGCATTTGTGGCAGTGAGTTGCCTAATTTCTTGTTTGCCTTGTGAAAGCAAGTCCTCTGCCCCCTCTGCAGCTGTGTAGGATCACTCACTCACACAAAAACTGTCCCTTGTATTGATTCCTACCTGGCTTTAAACCACCAAAGAATGAGAATGTCCCAAAGTGGCCTAAGGGATGAGAGATTGCGGGGGAAGAACTCTGATATGAACACTGATATGTTTAAAATTTGGACTTCTGCTTAACATACAAGAAAATAGGAAGCTTGAGACTCATGGCTACCAACCTATGCTAACCTCCCACCGACGCCCGAAGAAAATACAAGCAGCTTTGGTAGAAAAGGCCCCAAGCTTCAGAATTCCCACACATTTTCTTCGTTTTATGTAAAAGGAACAGGCTCCCACACTCGCATCGAGAAACAGGAACCCAGAGGCTGCTGAATGAGCAACAGCACAGAAAAACCAACGACAGCAAAACCAAACGGGCCCAGACAGAGCTGCGAAAAGCAGAAGCACTGCTGGCCCCTCTCCCTGCCCTTGGCCGGGGGTGTTCGTGTTGAAAACCCCCGGTTTCAAAGGGCTGGCTCGGTTTCTGTGGGAACGGCCTTCGGCCTCCGCAGGCCTGCTCTGCTCCAGCCTCCTCCTCACCTCCGCCCCGGCAGAGCCCCGGCCCAGCACAGGGCCTCAGGCGGGGACGCTGCATTGCTGGGATGTTGAAATGAATAATGGAGTCATAGGAGAAACCTCGGTTTGGCCACATAGGATTTTCTGTGTCTTAAAAGCCAACTTATCCTGTGTGAGGAGGAGGAGGAGGAGGCCATGGTGTGTCCTGCGAAGGCTGAGGCCACCACCCGGCTGGGCTCACCTCCCACGCTGCTGTAGCTGAGGGACAAAAGCCCTTGTCAAAACAAAAAAAGTTAAAGAAAATGTGGAGAATGGCAACTGTTGAAAGCAACGGGGGCTCATTGATAGACAAAAGCTTCAATTACCTGGATTTTTCTAAAGGCCTGTTAACACTCCTGGTCTATAAGCAGGACTGTAAACAGCCATTGTGCTGGGTTCATAAAGGCTCCTAAAGGGATTATTCACTGGGTTGTGCCAATTGCCTCTCAATTCCACCAAGAATGTTTGCAAAGCTGACCCCTAATTGTGCAGCTTTTTGGAAACAATTTCTTGCAGTGACAGATTCCAGCCTCCCGTGATGTGAGGTTTCAGCAGGAACAACACTGAAATCACGAATCACACACAGAGCATCCATATGTGTAGACTGGGCCTTCAGCCTTCTCATTTTCTGATGGCTGGGGTGAAATCTCGCTTTTCCAGACCCCTCTCCATCATGGCTTTCCCACCAGGCAAGGAGCTGTGATGCATTCCATCACCTGCTTCTAAAAACCACCTCAAGAGGGGACAAAGTTGGACTTATGGCTACTGTAAAGCAGGCAACAGTGTATTTGGCAAAGGATCTTCTCTTACCATTTACTGGCACCGAGCTCCTTACAACCTACATTAAAACTGTACTGGGATTCTTGTTTTCTGGTGAGTTTAGGAATCATGAGAATGTGCTTTGACTCTTTTCTTACCCACAGTCTTTTAACTACTACATCATCCAGCTTTTCTTCACATCATAAAAGCACTACATTGATTAACATGACATCAGACAGTCATGTAAACTGTCTCATGGCAGGAATAAGAGCTTCAAGAAATGAAAACAAAACCAACCAAATCTCATAAGACTGCAACAACATTAGCAATACCTGGATGTTATGTCATGTTGGGTGCAGAGAAATACGGTTATTTCAAATGGAGCCACTTCCTCCAAGCTTTTGAGAAGTCACCTCAGCTTATCCACACAAACATGGTTATCTCTTACTTCACCCAAACCCAGTGGTTTATGATTTAGGTAGGCCTACACGGCCCCAAGGCTGCAGGCCCTGTTGTGCCAGACACTGTACAGCACAGGAGTTACAGGTTCCTGCCCAGACAGCTGAGAGAAAGGCTTGTTTTCTCCTCTCCACATAAACACACATACCTATAGATATTATTTGTACTATGATTAAGCAGAGAGTGATAGACATCTAAGCTAGCCATGTGAAGAAACAGATCCCAGCCCGGAGGGACAGGTGATCTAACCAGTCTACCTGCAATTAGAACTGTCTGGGGAAGCGCAAGGCTGAGAGAAGAGGAGGCAAAAATAGTGAATATATTGTCTATAATTTTACCATGAAAGCTGGAAGGTTAGAATACATATGTAAAAGTTGCATAGAGTATATGAACAGTGTAGACACCTATAGAGCCTGCACACCCACTCCACTCCCATTTTACCACTATCCTATTATTTCCAACCATATTTAGTTACTGAGTTTTCTTTTAATAGCAAGGCTTGGGGAAGTACCAGACTTAAATCCCGGGTTGTTAATGTTTCTTTTAAAGGAAGGAGTAAAATCAAGCCTATTTTTAAGAGCCCTCCCCTCTCCATGCCCTCTGAGCTAACTTCCCAGGAGCAGTGGCAGCGCGTATGGATGCGCGCTTGTGTGTGCAGGGGAGGGTGTTGTTTCCTATTAAGTCTGGCATCAGATTCATGTCTGCAGGGGCTTGCTTAAGATGATAGGAAGAGAGAGTTTTATCATGAGCCAGACTGACAGAAAAGCTTGCTAATGGGACTTGAGGCATACACAGGAAAGAAAGTGCCAAAACATTAAGCTACCGCCAAGTGTCAGAGGGCCACTGATTTATTGCAGCAATTTTGCCACTGTGTCCTTTATAAGGTCCCACAAGTCCTTCCTCCTGGCAAGAAGCTGTGAGCCGCTGCAGCTCGGGGAGAAGTTTAGATCCAGAGCACAGAAAGTGTCCAAGCGAAAGGCGGGGGCCAGGGGGAGGACGGAAATCGAATGTTGACTTGAACTTGCCCCAGGCAGCAGAGTCCTCTTAGCTCCACTGCCTCCCTGACAGCTTGATGAAATGAGTCAGGGCCTCCCCATGGCTAGACCAGCTCAGGCTTCCAAGTGCCGGGGTAGAGCTGTAAGAAACAGATTGAGCCTCAGGGCAGCAAT
>VZRQ01002109.1:1357266-1370383 GCA_013397975.1 Machaerirhynchus nigripectus
TTTTTTTTTTTTTGCATGATATAAACTCAGCGAGACTGAAATGTAGGTTTCTGACAAGCTGTTAACAAGACAACTTTAGAAATCTGTCTGGAGCTCTCAGGGAGATGGGCTGCCATTTCACTGCTTCGAAGAAGTTCATGACATGACAAGCAAAAATCAGGGAACAGAGACCTAAAAACCACGGTGTAATTTTCATTTGCTTCTGTCGTGAAAGAATTCAAGCAGAAATATTAGAAGGCTGCACAACTAAAAAAGCCAGCAACTGGAAAATCATTGCTGTGGTTTGACAAGCACATCTTTTATGCTGGAAATGGTTTCTTTATTATTATACCTATACACAGGAAAGCACTTTTGGAGAAAAAGGGATAATCACAAATTATTCCTTGAGATCTACAAAATAAGACCTACAGCTGCCTGCTTTACAGCCAAGTCTAAAAATGACCTAGTTCAAGGGAGAGTGACCAACCTGTCTCGAAAACGCTGTAAGAGCCACCAGACTTCTCTTCATTTCCCACATCCCTGCCCCTCCCCCCCATAGGAAACGTAGGAAGATCTTTCCATAGTGCAGTCTTTTACTGGAGCCTACACAGATGTATGCTGCTACCTAAGTGCTTAATAAAGACACATTCATTAAAAATAGAAAAGTCAGCATCCAATGCCCTCTACTCAGCAGTGTTTGGTACCACACTCAGGAGAGGCCTTCTGGCTGGTTCACCATATTGTACCTCCTACTTTAGGCCTTAGTATACCAGTAGAATGCTTTGCCATAATTTCTGGATGATTTAATGGTGTCCTTTCCAGAATCAATCTATTCTACTCAATGATCAGAAAAAAGCAGATCTATCTATCTATCTATCTATCTTACACCTATTTCAATATATGGTCTCTCTCCCTCTCTCTCTCTATTCTGGACTCTAAGTATTTAATGGTAGGTTGGTGTAGCTGCCTTGAAGTCAATTTACTGTGATTGACTCATTGTATCTATGGTTGCAGAATCTCAGCACCCTTGGGAAAGCTTGGGAAACCCAACATCCAATTTTATGCTTAATTTCAGCCCATATTTGCCAAGAAAGAGAGTGATCGGACAATGCAGGAGGTAATTTTCACTTGTACTGTCTATGATTACACCAAAGGGTAATGTGAATTATGGACCACATTCAGCCCAGCATGTGCAGGGATCACACAAAAAACTAACTGAAGCTTTTTCACCTCTTTCCTATCTTGCCTTGTTTCCACACATCTCCGGTGGTGCACCCACAGCCACACCTGGGGAATTGAAAGAACAGTGCATGCAAAGCTGAATGGTTGACACTGAATTTCAGTAACTTACAAAACAGAGGAAACTCTGACAAGAAAAGAGATGCAGTCTGCTTCTCTTCTGAAGTGCTCACAAGTTCTTTTCACTCTTCCCTCGCTCGGGCATTGTGTCACCTGTCACTCACTTTCTTTTCATCAGACAGACACTCTTGGAGACATTACAGCTTCAGTGCTGTATATGGGTTTTCTCTACGGAACCAGAGAAACAGCCATAACTTTCTAATTCCCTTGTTTTAGGCTATGACTAACACCATGTGCTTGCAAGAGACATCTTGCCTTGCTGCCTCCCCTTTACCACGAGCCTCCTGGCTCAGTTACCTGGACCCCCTGCCCCAGCTGCTTTGGTCCCTCACGCTCTCCTGGGAGGAGCAGAAACCAAGATCGGATTCGCAGTGACTCACCGCACAGAGCAATTCTAGTTTTGTTTAATGCAAAGATGCCTAGATGACATTTCCAATAGATGAAAGATGGCCTAAAGCCATTATTTACAACAATGAGAGGCTGCTGCAGTTTGGAGAGGGGGTTATAAGCTTTCTCTAAAATTAAGGAGGAGTTTAGGACTTAATATGGATATAGTCAAAAGCCACTTTAACCATAATGATCTGTCTAGTAATTCCCCATTTATTATAAACATCAGTTTTCTTCTATCTGGATTGCAAATCTAGTCCATTACTATGCCATGTCCCTATGGAGTCACCAGGAAGTCTTGGGCCAGTGCAAAACAACAGATTTTCTTAAAGCACCTTCCTCTAACGGAAAGCATTTAGTTATTCTCAGCTATCTGACTCCATGGTATGTGACTCTGTTTGGGAGTTCCATTTACATATTTATTTAGTGGAGAACATGCATGGCTGTCTTCCCTCCGTGCAGAACCATTATGAGCTGCAGGAAGCTGTTAAGAGAGGATTTCAGCACGGAACTCAGGAGGAAAGGCATTTCCAAATACCTCCCTATCCTGCTTAATGACAGCCACCCACTGGAATCAGGGTGATGGATTTCTGGTTATGAAACTTGTGGTGGTTTCTTACAGCTCTTTCACGTGAATGTTTATTTTATTTCATTTAAACATTTATTTTTTTATGTATATATTTACACACACGCACACTTTTTCTCATGCTGCCAAATTCCTTTCCTCCTTATTTCTCCCTTTAAGTCCAAGTGGTGCAACGACTTAAGAACACACCAGGTTATGCATGAAGACACCCATCTGAGGACTCCTAAGTTCCCCCACAGGTGTATTACAGCTTTTTGCATTCATATGCAAGCTGAAGGCCCAAAAATGCCTAACATGAACATTCAGAAGTGGGGACTAATTTTAGAATCAGAGCTGACATGACTCAGGTATGAAGGCAAATCTCTGCTGTGCCTCGTAACCACTTACGCTGGACTTGGCAGGAGGAGTGGCTGAAGCCAGGCTGAACTCAGGTGGGTGAAACTGGGCTGACCAGCCACACACCTGGAAACACACCACTACCATGCTGCATGGAATGTTTTAGAACACTGTTCAGTTAGGAACTCTGGACGTGGAAAACAATCTAAAGCACCTCTGTTCTCAAAATACATTAATTCAGTGAAAAGAACTGCAGCTCATTCCTCACTTCATGAATATAGGAAGGTTATGTGAATCAGCTGCTTTGTTTCGTCAAATGCCTTTAGTCACTAAAAGTCCCTGTTGCTGTCAGGGACAAGATTAACTATACTTGTATATAATTAATGTAATAATTAATGTTATTTAATTCCACGGCTATTTAACTCAGAGTAAGTTTTATGTTGTTGTGGGTAAAAACTATTAAGCTTAGTATAGCTACCATTAATGTTTGCATTATTGAACATTAAAACTCAAATCTGGTAAAATATTTAGCACAAGAATTGAGACATCTATAGAAGGCCTTTTCCTCCAAGGAAACCCAGAGCATGTGCTTGCAGATTTGAACCACTGCTTTTAAAACAAACCTTAAGGGATGGATGCCCCATTCGCCACAGGCGAACTACCCTGGAACAAAGAAATCCACCAAGAGAGAAATAAAAAAGATTTTAAATATGAAAACTAAAAACCACCTCTGCATACCCCCCACCTCCCCAATATCCAGCAGTTGTCATTAGCATTAATACAATGCAAATTAAATCTGCTTCTTTTCTTTCGTTCCATTTAGATCTTAAAAATATTAAAGTACGTAAGTCTTCGAAGTGAAGGACAAGCATTGCCTAGGGCATACATCTGGGTGCCTTCAATGTAATCTAAGGAACATAGCAGAGACTTCAAGCTAATTGGATAAGAAAATAACACAGTTGCTTATTCACTCTTTGAGAATTATACCTCATCAAAGCTAAATATAAAAGCTTCAAGACCTATGCCATTAGCTGGAAAATACCTCTTTGGACCCCTAAATGACAAACCTTTAAACACTAAGCAATTTTTGAAAACATATATATCCTACTTCAGGTAAAACTGTAAAGGCTTCCCCTTACCTTAGTGCGTCAGCTCCTCTCTTACAATGCCCCTGGATACTCATTTGTTCTTGTCGGCCCCCAAAATGTCCATGATTGATGGAAATGTAATGATTTACAAATGGAGCCTCCTACCTCCCTGTTCTGCTTTCAGACTGCCAAGGTAGCTTGACCAGCACTGACCTCAAAGACCACGACAAGGGCTGGCTGTACATGCTGAAAGATGGCAATGTGAGTATCCTTAGCTGAGCCATCCTGAAACTTTCTGAACAGGCTTGAGGAAATTTACATTTTCTGTTGTCACTACAGATTTNTTTGGATTTTCCTTCCAGAGCTGATAAGGAAATACTCAGCTGTGTGGATAGATGTCGTTTATGAATAGCGTTCCAACATGTCAAAGTGTTTCCTCAGCACTGACGACCCCCTATATGTCTAATTCAGACTGGAGCAATCAGAGAATAAAAGAAAGAGAAAACATCTCAACAGGAGGGGAAAGAAGAGCAAAAGAACAGAAGACTGAAGAGTGAAAATGGAAAAAAACAACTTACTGCTCTGTGGACTAGTAATGCCATGGGGCTACAAACACTACTGGGAATGGACTCTATCACCTTTTATTAGCACAATGAGGAAATAATAATTATCTGGGACAAACTATTATGTATTTGTCACAGAGTTGAAACACACTGAATTATACAAACCTTTTATTTTCCAGTAAATGATGATGAACAAAGGTGAATGTGAAATCTGTTTGTAGAACTAGGAAATACCCTGACTAGGATATTTTAGCCACTCTCAGTTTGCATGCACTGGCATTATGAAACAGACAAGTTTTCCTGCTCCAAGGGGAGCTGTGGCGCAGTCGGTTGTTCTTTTTTCACTTGTGAATTTTGCTTTTTCAGCTGTGATACACCAACCAACTCAGGCCACTCTTAGCAATAAAATGCATAAATAGCAACTCATGATAATGCTATTATTAGTACGTGTCACTACTGCCTATCGACTAACAACAGGGGTTTTCACAGACTGCAGAGTAATTAGGTGTCTTTAAATATGCTTTAAAGCCTTTTCATGGAGTGAGTGAGGGGAAGTTCTTTTCAGAGTTTATGCAAAGTACTTGCACAGGTAACTGAAGGTTTAAGAGCTTCTGGGCAGCTTTTAGAAGCACCGGCTGAGAATAACAGTACCGATAACCAATGTAATCAATGCACAGCAAAAAAATATTCTTTGAAATTCACACCTAATACTTTTTTATGAAGCAGTAACAGTATTCAACACAAACCATCGTGTTAGCTCAGCTGGCTAATGAGAAATTGCCACAATTACAGAAACAAACCTTTGTTTTCAGAGTTCAGTAAGCAGAGCTTTAGATGAACAAACTGCTCTTAAAAGGATGATAGTTTTTTTTCCCTAAAAAAGGAAAGAAAGAAATCCTTCCTAGCAACTGCAATTATGATACTTTCATGTCAAATGAATTATATTACTGAAAATAAATCTTTCTAAGATGCACAAGAGGGTTATCTGGCTCCAGTCAGACTTATGCATTACTGGTTTTATATGTTGTACTCTACTTGATTAATATAGGTAATCAAATTATATTGCCTTCCACTGTGCTCTCAAATTCAAGGCTATAATGTTTTCAATGACAAAGTTCATAGAGTTGTATAAAAATGTACCTCATGCTGTACCAGCCCTTTATTGCTGTAGTAAAACACCATTTTCAATTTAGTAATAAGTGATATAAAACAGAGTGTCTTGATTGGCAGGGTCGTATTCATTATGCAGTGCCCTACGACACAGCACAGTTCCCAGTGAAAATTTAAGGACAGGATCTACCACAATCTCAGATATTGATACTTAAGGGAATTAAATGATTCCTTTCTCATGAGTTCTCCAAAGAAAGGACAAGAAATTGAACACAAACACGCACACACATCTTATACACTCAGGATGGAAAGGAGAAAGGGGCAGGAACAGACTCATCATAGCATCCTGTTATTCCATGCAGGCTCCCCTGCACTGGAGCCAATCCTATACTCCTGCTCCCCACCTGGAATAGGAAAGGAGAAGGGAGAATAACAGAAAAAGAGGAAGCACGACACTCAGGATAGCAGCAAACACCAGAGAAGTCTTCCTGGTTCTTCCACTGGCCTGACCTGTGACCAGAAGAAGTGACTCTGAGTGTTTAACTTGAGGGGCCTTAATGAAGTTGTGTTATCAAGTGCTCTTCACTTTATGAACATCAGGATTCTCTAAAGAGCTGTAAATTAGACTGTCAAAACCAGGAACATCTTAACTTTGCAGCTATCTTTGAATATGTAAATTGTAACCCTTCCCTTCCTTCTTTTCCCTTCCATAAATCAGGAATAACATTTACCTTATCCATAAACAAACCAACTGATCCGTGGACTCTACGGAGACAAAGTATTCTGGCGAGCCTTGTCATCACTATGAACACTACCTAGAGCAGCAAGAATTATAAAGCCATTTTCTGTTGAACTAAATGGCAGAGATACTGTTAGCTGGTATCTTTTCTAAGCATGTACACTGAGCAAATGATATGATCAGGAAAGACAACTCTTGGAGCCAGGAATTAGTAATGTTATCTTAGTTTTGTTTCCTTGGCAACTTGACCTTTCATAATTTGCCCAAAGGCAAAATATGGGCAGCATATCCCTTTCAAATCATACCTCAATAATCTTCTGATTAAAAGCATCACCAGAATGTGGCCTTGCCATAAGCTGGAGAATTAACGACTCTCTACTAAATGATCCACTGATGTTGAATCTAATTTAAGTAGCCTTGCAAGAATATTTAACACTTAATGATAGGCTCTGTATTAGAGTAGGTTTAATCTAGGATGCAGCCACAGATGTCATAAGAAGGAATTAATCAGCATTGCTTCCACTAAAACAGAAATGCAAAATTGCTGAACAGAATGTATTAGAAACAGATTAAAGAACTGGGACTTAAAACATAAAAGAAACAGAGCTGATGCCACCCTCAGAGAGCTAATTTTAAATACAGGAAAACTTAATTCGCCTTTAACTGAAGAATTGGGGTGTTTGAAGTTACTAAAGAGAAGTTTGCGTTATCAAGAAGGAAAGAAAGGCAGATAGTCTTTTCCTTCATCAATTAAAAATGAAAGTCCAACCCAAATATTAATGCCTGCCTTGAAATCCCAGAAAAATGAAGTTTTTGATGCTCTAGGGACTACTGCTGCATCCCACGTGAAGCTCTGTACTCAATGGAGTGCTGTGGAAGTTTCATTGATTTGGAAAACTCCTTCCTAATTTAGATTAGATACCTTTCAGAAAAGCAAATCTTGGAAAAATAGACCCTAGGGTTATTGAAATGTGTGCAGTTGGGGGAAAATAGGAAATGCACTGTTTGAAAATTCACTCTAAATGCCCAGTACTGAGAGAACTTGCCCATCCAAAAGTTTGTGTGAAGACCTACATTACAATTAGTTGCTGTTGCATCATTCAATTTATGTTCTCCCCTGTTGTTTGAGGACCTCATGCTGCCCACAGGGTTTTTGCTGCCCAGGGCCTTTAATTAAAGAAAGCATGTTAAAGTATAAAGGCAGAAAGGACCACAGACCATCACGTCAGAGCATTCAGATAGCACAGGACACTACATTTCAGAGAGTAACTCTCCTCTGTTCCTGATCTGAAGATACTGAGAGTGAATCCCCTAATCATATGAATCCAGAGAAGCACTTGTCATGGATTAAAAACTGCATTCTTTAATTTTTTTAGTTACAGTTAATGTTCCTGGTAATGACGAGGAAAACCTCAGTTTAGCACAGTTTTCTCCTGCAAATATCTAGGAGTGTGCTGAATACTCCAATGGCCTGATTCAACAAATACAACTCCTGATTTAGTATCATGGCTATTAAACGGTTTTTGGCTCAGTTGAGTGGCCTTTCCTTGAAAAATTATGGAATAATCTAGCTTTGGTCCCAATTTTCACTGATAGCCTAACAGAACATACAAATAATCTCAGCGCTCGTTCCCAAATGAATGAAAAACTTATATAAAGCTTTGATCTTGATGGGAGAATCCATCAAGACTTCCCATTTGTCTCTCTAATTACTTGCTTTGATGCTCATGGCTTGCAATCACTGCATAAGTTAATGTCCTGGGGTTGCCATGGCTACCATTGGTGAAGCAGAGTGAGACGTGGCTCTGCACATCAGCCACCTTTGCTCGAGCTTTGCTTCTCTACCCTGGCTGTTCCTCCACCAGTGATGGTGGGAAGGTTCTCCTGTACTGAGCCAGAAGTTAATAAAGTAGCTCCTATTCAAGTTATTGCAAAGGTTACTGGTAACATTCACTGCATCTTTCTCTCTGCTGCTCGTACTCTGGAGGTCTGGAAAAAGCGAAGTGGTTAGAAGACAAGAGTTGCAAGCAAGGACTGGATTCACTTCCTAACTTGAACCACAGTTTGTCGTGTAGTTCTGAACCTTGATTTTCCTGACTCTTCAAGGACAACAGTGATGCATCTCTCACCCCACAGTCCTGTTTTGAGAATACAGTGCTAAGAGAAAGGGAGCAATAATATTCAATTTTCATTAAAAATTTGCTTTGAGTTCCCTATATTTCTACAACTTTCTGGTTATCTAAAGACTTTTCATTAAACCTCTACCCTTCTTTTTTAATAAAGGACACCGAACAAGTAATGATGCATAATATACTTCAACATTTCTAGTCATTGCTAATTGAAAATAAGAAACGAGAGATCACTTTCTTATTTGCTTATCTGATGACCTCTAAAGACAATGACACACATGATAAATGCGGTGTGATGTATTTCCTCATTTATTGTATTGATCTGATTTAATGTAATATCCAGAAATGCAGTACTAACCCATTAAGTGTCAACAAAAGTTTTATTTCACTCTGAAGTGCATTTGTAACTTAAGACCACACATGAATTTTTGTACTTAGTGCAATTAGTTCATTGAAGTTTTCAGCACAATCTGTTCTCAGAAATTTCCATTTTGAAAAGGATGACAAACAAATGAAATATATGAGTGGGAACCATCATCCTACCATACTTCAAACAACTAACCAAGGTTGACTGAAAAATTCCTACAGCAACAACACAATGCTACTTATTTTAGTTATTAGGAAGATAGATCACTTCAATACTCTGTTCCTACCAAAGTTTTATGCATTCTTTTAAGTGTATGAACTCTAAATATTTTTTGTTCTGAACACAGTATTTTCCTCTGGGAGGTATAGTACATGGTAAGTATGAAAGGTTAACATGTAATTAGCATGGTAACATCTAAGCAAATTGCATCATGTTGGAGTTGACAGAGGTTCAGATCAGAAATAATCCTCTGAGCACAGGCAGCACGAATTGCAAGTTTCTGTAAAACTCAGTCACCTGAAATCCTTCAGGATCCTAATGCACCTGCCAAACACCCTGGCACCTCAGATGCTCTGCTGCTCCTTACCAACCTGTGGTGTTCAGCACAGCTCCACAAGGATCTGCCCTCAGTTTGGAAATCATTTGGACACAGCTTTTGAGTACACAGCATTTGGACACAGCAATGAGCAAATGGTTGGTGGGATGGTGGGAAATGACAGAACTCACACGCCATAGGACCGGGTTCTAAATATTTAGACACCAGGACACTTTGACTAGATGCTCTCTTGCTGATTTTCCTCATGATTAAATTTGCTTATTTTATTAAAGGAGTGACTAATAAAAATAAACCTACTGTGTTGGTGGTTTTTTTGGTAGATCCTGTAGTTAAGTCACGCCTGACAAGATGTAAATCAGAACCATTGCACGAGCAAGAGGGTTGCATTTGTAACAGACAGCCCAGCACAGTGCCAATGCCCTCACTGAACCACCCAGTACTGGTATCCTAACAACTTCTTACTGTTTTATTTAGAAACGAATAGCAAGGAGCAAGAGGGAGATTCCAAATTAATTAAATGGGCTTAGTGAAGAAGAATCAATTTTGGCACAAACACTACATGTTATATTTTTTTAAATTAAACCAATGCTGGATGCTACTTGGCAACTCCAGGACCCAAATAATGACAGAACACAGCTCAGTGAAGCAACAATCAGAAGAAGCAGAAATCAGAGTGAACAGATTAGAGCAATCATAATTGGACAATCCATAGAAATAAGGATAGTAATTTTTCAAATGACTACTGATAGTGCCAAATGTTAAAGACAAGGAAGAAAAACAGTAAGAGCTATTTTGAGACAACTGCCTTTCTTCTAAAGAACACAACACTGATGAGCTTGGATTCATCTCTCCACCACTATGGCTCATAGTATGATGGCTGTAACACACAGAGCATGAGAGAGAATACATAAGCCAACACAAAATTCAGCATGATTAATATATGATTAGTTCACGTTTGTACAATGCTTTGAAGATGTAAAGTGCTAATTAGAATTTCTGGCTTAGGCTGGTTGATGCCCCAATGCAATCCGGATCAGTAAATAAGGAAGTGCAGAAGTTTAAACTATCTGCCCAAAGACTGAAGAACCCATGAGATACAAGGAAATGCTTTAAATTTCAAGTGGATAAACAAACGTATAAAAGAGAGAGAGAAGGAGAATTCAATGCCCAGTAAAGATATTTAAGACAGATAGATGAAAATATTTAAGACAGAAAGAGCTGATAATTATTTGAAAAACACTGTTTTACCTCCCTCTACCATCACCAGAAATATTCCCACTGGTTCATGAGATACAGAGATAGCGCAGGAATCAGTAAACATTTGCTGAACCAAAACTTCAGAATCTAATGGCCTTATGGAACATAAATATCTTCCCAAGAGCTGTTCTGCAGTAATGAGAATGAAAAAAATATTTAGTCTGCCATGCACAAGGAAAAAAAAAATTATGTACCCTCAGTATGGAGAGTGGGAAAAGAGAAAAAGAAAAGAAGAAATTCCTGCCCAGCTTTCATCAGAAATTTTGAAACTGGACTCCAGTAAGGCAGGAGAGAATGAAACCTGCATCAGAGGAACAGTATGTGGCAGAATATGTAAAATCATTTACAGCAAAAAGGCCATCCCAACACATCACTCTCGTGGGACCAGTGCAGAGCCCGGGATCAAACCAGAATGCCATCCAACAGAGAGATGTTGACTCTGTTACTGATCTGGCCTTTTCCTGCTTAATTAAAGCCACCGAACACTCGAGCTGGAAAACTGTAATCCCCATTAAAGTGTCATTTTAGCGGTAGGTGATCAGACCTTTCAAGCTACACTAAGTAATTATGCTAGCAGGAATCACGAGTAGTGTAAATGTGACCACGGGAAGGCTCTTAATGCCCAATCTGGTAACCTCTGAGGATTACCAGGCAAACTAGTACTTCCAGCTCCAGCCATGACTGAATGGAGACTGAGGTCCCAGGAGGCAGCCGTGCCCAGTGCCATGCAGGGGAGACGTGTGGCTCTAATCCTGTAAAAGTACTAAGCAAGACTGGGTATAACCACATCTGTGGGAGCAAGCACTGCATGTCGTGGTTTGAAATCAAATAAAGATGAAATGTACCAAAACAGTGGGCACAAAACAAGGAAATGCTCAGTGTGTGAATATTTACTTTTGATCTCCATTATGATGCAGAAATAGATGTGGAGGCCTAGAGGACAAAAATTGGTTTTGTTTTATGGAATAAGAAATGTGACCAAGGAAAGTCCCACTAATACAAAAACCATGCAGAATTAAAACCACTACAGATGCATCACAGTTGCACTTCAAGCTTAGCAAAATCTCTGTGAGCTGACGTCAAAAATAATATTTGGGGACCAGGGAAAGTGGGGTACCCTGGTGATATCCCGTGGTTGTCACGATGCAGAAACCACATTAAACCACTCATCCTCCAATGCCTGAGTTACTGAAAAGAACTGAGGCAGAAGAAAGACAAAACAAAGCAAACCTCCCAATTACTGTTAAAATGAAACAAAGGCACTTTCTTATTATGCAGGATGCACATTTATCTGTAGTGGGCTCTTGTAGAGGTCTAG
The DNA here is from genome assembly GCA_013397975.1 of Machaerirhynchus nigripectus. Lineage (NCBI taxonomy): Eukaryota > Metazoa > Chordata > Aves > Passeriformes > Dicruridae > Machaerirhynchus > Machaerirhynchus nigripectus. The sequence continues at coordinate 1,369,041 of VZRQ01002109.1, forward strand.
GACTTTCACTCACATAACGCATGAGAAGATGTAATCCCTAGGTATATACAAATCTTTGCCAAGTGTTTTTAAAGCTAGAGTCTGTAGCAACACATATTTTGCAGCAAATATTTAGAATGAAATATTTCATAAAGTACTTCAGCCCTTCTTTGAGTGTTTAATTTATCTGACATAAAAGAACAAGAGTGTATAGCATTTTCCTGTAAGTGGATGTAAAATACGCATTGCATGGATCCCTATAATTAAAAAAACAGCAAATCATTGTCATTAATGCACAAGCAAGATCATAAATGAATACATTATTAAGTCCTACTGAATTAATGTTTAACTGCAATAGAGTTGAAATTGAATGAGGCAATTAATCAGAGTAAGAACTGAAAAAAAAAAAAAGCCACATCTGTCTCACTTTGAATACATTGAGCAAAACGACCTTCAAAACGGCACTGCCAATCACACCACGCCGCCCACTGATTTGACAGTCTTGGTGCCACCACAGAGAGAAAGTTTAGTCAGTGTAACAGAGACAAGCTTTCCATCTGAGTCACTTCATGGGTACATCTCACCCTGAGGGAATAAAACATTATGTCTCAAGGGTCTTATTTCATAAAATCATGAATGTTCAGATGGTGAAGATCATGCTGGTTATAAATGTGAACTACATCTGCTCAAAGTCACCAGAAAATGAAACTGGGGGAGTTGACATACATTAATGATAATTTTTACAGGCTTAATGCTCTTCAACATCTAGGGGAGGCTAAAAAAATTATGTTCAGAAGCTTTTGTTCCACGGATTGTGCTTTGAGCAACTAAAATACATTAATTTAAATTGCCCCTCATCAGTTTTCAACTCTGTAGTGGAATTTTCTTTAACGGGTTAATTAAACTCCATCAGGTTCTTAACTGTTGAAAAGTCTTAGTTCAATTTATTTCAGAGTTTAAGGAGGAGTAAAATGATAATACTAATGATGATAATGACCCTTATCCTAGCTAAAGCTTTTTGCACTTCCCATGTAGAACAGTATCTATTGTTCACCAGTCCTACCTCTGACAGATCGGTAGGGATACGTACTTTTCTTCTGTGTAACATATTATGAATATTAAACAATATTTAAAAAGAAAAATCCATTGGTATTTTTGTAGCAAGTTCTTAAGCAATAATTATCTTTGAATAGAGATTTTTTTTTCCCCCTCAATGCAAATGAACTGCAAATTTTCCAAACCACAATTGTTTAACTACATCTCATTGATGGAGCGACTGGCATGCAGGTAAATTGGCATACTCGCTTCCCATTCAGCAGCAATAAGGACTAGATCCAGGATTTTCTGGTTAAAAAAAAAAAAAA